>JASCZI010092006.1:0-11398 GCA_036250425.1 Stylosanthes scabra
CATGCACTAAGCTTTAAAACAGCTAACAAGTTATAAAACTTTTACGGCTATAGTTTTCGTAAAACCTTTTCTTTAAAAAAACATTTTCTTGTGTGTGTGAGAGAGATAATAAACTTTGGTTCTTGACAAGAAGTTTACCTAAATCCTAAGATATTAAACCATCTTCAAAGCTTGCGGACTCGTCTTCTTGTCTTGTTGCTTCCTTCAAACGCTTATCCTCAACTTCAATGTTTGTCTTGACGTCGTTTGCATCTTTTAACGCTTATCCTCAACTTCAATGTTTGTCATTCATCAAAACCTAAATCAAATGAACTTATGCATATTGTAACATGGTTAACAATTTGACCATATTTTGGCCCATGCATATTATTTTCCTCCATTTAATCAGCACAGAATAAACAACCAAAGCTCTTGATACCACTTTGTTGGGAAATTCAGGTTCAAACCAGAACCTATCTAACAGCGAAAGTACAAAAATAATTTTCCCACAACCTGTGCAGTTAAATAGGCAATACCAAATATACTCCAAGTAGCAGATAATATGCAGAAATTAAGAACAAGAGACACAAGCAATTTTTATCGTGAGAAAACCCTCAAAAGAGGGACAAAAAATCCACGGGACCTAGTCCAGCAAAATCTTCCACTATCAATAATAATGGGTACACAATCAGTCTTCCTAGTGGCACTAGGGTATCTCAATAATCAACAAAATACATCATCACAATGGATGAAATCAACATAAATCCTCCACAAAGTGGGTATATCAAATTAGACACAAGAAAAGACAATAACACTAACAAGTTATATCCTAATATTCAATACTACACCAGGAATAACATACTAAAATTTCATAAGAAATAGAACAAATTTACTAAGTCAAGATGTGCACTTTGTAACCGCTATTTTCCTCTTTTTCTTCAGCGGAGGCTCTCTCACTCTCTCGCCTCTGTCTTTTCTTTTTTTCTATTCAAAACCTAATTTCTTTCTTCTCTCACCGTGGCTTAATGCCACTTCTTCCTTTTTCTTTTATTAAATTGTGGGTCCTACTTGAGTTGGGGAGCCTACCAAGAAAAATTGTGATAGTTTATGAACATTGTATGCAATTTCAGGCCTTGTCTCTGTTAAACATTGCAAACTGCCCACTAATGATTTGTAAAGCTTAGGATCACTAAAATTGGAAGTTCCAAAGGCTGTCAATTTGACGGTAAAAGATAAAGGACTATGAGCAAAAGAACAACCATATAATCTTTTATTTGTAAAAATTATATGAAAATTTATTTGTAACAATATTTATATAGTTCAATAAACCTAGATATTTAAGATATTTTTAGTTTTAATATGAAATAATGTATAATTTATGAAGCCTCAAATAATTTGAAGCAAAAAATAAAAGGGCTACAATCAATATGGTTTTACTCGATGAAGTGGTAAAATAATTTGGATTATTATTTTTAATTAAATCTATAATTTTATACTTTTCAAAAACAAATTAAAATTCATAATCTTTTAAATTGTTAAACATTTAATTTTGTCTAATAAGAATATCAAGAATTATGCATTGTCAGACATAGAGGACATCATACATTTTTATAGAAGGACATTTTAAGAATATCCTCGGTTGCTGATCCCTTCTGGCAGTAACTACTCATTACAGAATGATAGACTCATAATAGAAGAATTAAGGCATGACAGACTTCAATTAGAGACCTTAACATAATCGATGTTAGGCACAATAACTACAGAATAGAAGGAAGCTTACAACAAAGTTATGAGGGCTTGTGCTTGCATCCAATGGCCGATTTTTTTTTCTTTATGGTCATGGTGGTTGTGGTAAAATATTTCTTTATAACTTGATGTCAGCAAAAGTTAAGTTAGAGAGTAATATAGTGTTTAATGTGACTTCCGGTGGAATAGTCTCACTGCTCTTACCAAACGATAGGACTGCACACTCCAGATTCAAAATACCTTTATCCATAGATGAATATTCTACGTACAATATTCAATAGGGAACATCCCTTGTCAAATTATTGATAAGGATAGAGTTAATCATCTGGAATGAGGCACCTATACTTCTTAGGTATTATTATGAAGCACTTGATAGATGTTTGAGGCATATTATGAGGCAAACTTTAGTGGCAAATGGTGAGAGACCATTCGGGGAAAAGATGGTTGTACTCGGTCAAGACTTTAGACAAATACTGCCTGTAATTCCTAGAGGAAACGAAAGTGGAAACCAACAGGAAATCAAAGAATTTAGTGAATGGTTGTTAAAGGTTGTTATCATGGCCTGCTAGGAATTTGTTTACCCGGACTTCGTATATATATATATATATAGCTATTTGTCAAACATTTACTTCAATTATAAAAAAATACTAGCATCTACCTTAGACATTGTTGACAAGATAAATAATGAACTAATATCAGTTATTCCTATAGATAGAAATGTGTATCTTAGTTCAGATAATCTTTGTGTTGAAGAAGGTAATATGGAAAGCCACCTGAAATTCTTTAGTCCAAAAGTATTGAATGCTCATAAGCTCACACACTAAAGATTGGTGTTCCGGTTATGCTACTTAGGTATATAGACCAGTCAAATGGATTATCCAATGGTACACGACTACAGGTTAAAAGACTTGGAAATCACTTGGTTGAATGTGAAATATTAACAAGGATAAAAAAGGAGAGATTCATTAATTACAAGAATGAATATGGTTTCAAATAATGACAGTATTCTAATCAAGTATTATGTTGTCTTTTGGTATGACAATCAACAATGCTCAAGGATAGACGTTATAAATGGTAGGTTTGTACTTACTAAGACCAGTCTTTACGCATGGACAGTTATATGTGGCCCTTTCAAAAATTAAGAGCAAGAAAAACATAAAAGTTTTAATTCAAAATCAACAGGGTTTTTGGGAATTGCACGATTAATTTTGTGTATAGGGAAGTGTTTGATATATTGAAATAGTCATGTACTATTTTAATTAAATAATTGCTTTTTGAAAATAATCATAATTTTCGTGTTTTCTATTCTAATTAGTAATTATGTAAGAACCTTATGTTTAAATTTAGTTTAATACATGATAAAATATAGTATGTGGATGGAGAATCATTAGTGACAGAATATATAAGTTAAATATATAGATAAAAAATCAAAGAGAAAAATAAAATAAAATAAATATAAAGAAATAAATATTTTGATGCACGGATAAATTCACTAGTTTTATATAAATAGCTAATCATATATTGATATATCAACTTAAGTAATTAATTTTTAAACCCACTAAATTAGTTTTACATTATCAATACGTTAAAATTAAACTCTTAAATAATTATATAAAATATTTTATACCATCACTATGTTATCAAAATTAAACTAAAAATATATACATACATATACATATATACAAGAAACGTTTCTTTCTCTAAAATTATTTTACATAATCTAAATTCTAAAATCTATAGATATGTCGTTGATGAATATTCAACATGGTTGATTAATTAAACCATTGGCCACACCCTTGTATCTCGTGGCACTTCCGGAATGTTAAGGCGTCTTTCTTGTCTAGGATGATGGAAATCAGGATGAAAATCAGGATGATGATAACCACCATGGTGGCCGCCACCGCTACCACCACCATAGCAACCACCGCCGCCACCACCATGAGACCCTAAAATCTGTTGTTGAACAACCATGACAGAACCATCATAAGTAGTATCCGAAGAAACAAGCATGTCCCCTACAACACCAAGTTCTGGATACTCATTCCACTCATTCATCCCATTAAACAATGATGAAAATTCACGATTCGCATGGCGCCTACCTACCATAATCAAATCAAAACAACCATCAAAAGACTTTAACACATTAATCATCTCAACACTATCCTTAACCACTTCTTCTCTATAATCATGTCTTTTTATCTGAATGCAGTACTCTACCTTAAACCTATGAATCAAATCCCCATCCGTATCTCTCATCATCAAGTTCATACTTTTTCTTCTCGGCTCTATTAACCTAACCACTGTAACACTCACATTAGGATGATCCGCCATTCGCATTGCATAAACCAAGGATTCGCGATCGTCAGAGCCTTCGATGAACACTACTACGACACTGTAGAAGGGAGCAGATGTTAAAGGATTGTTCCTGCTCAACGTTCCGCGCTCGACGAGAATGGCAACCGAACAAGGTGCAGTTCTCAGCAATTGACGGTTGAAAGCCCTAATTGAATGTGATGATTCTGTTACAACTCCATTGGAACTCCATTTCTTGTGAAACGGCACGATGAGCAAGGAAGCCCTACGCTCCGCGGCTTGCATGCAAACCTCGTCATGCATTGTTTCATAAGGCGAGATTGATGTGAAGAGATTCACAACAAGTTTGCCTTGATTCTGCTGCTCGTAAGATCTAAAGGCATTGATCATGCGTTGAGAATGGGTAGGGTATATGGAACTGGGTTTGTTGCTACTAGATTGGTGGTCGATGAAGAGAGGTGTTGCTCTTCCGGTTAATTGAATGAGATGAAGAACATAGAAGCAAATAGGTCTTTGTTCTGATGGGTTTGACATGTCAAGAATGGTGATCATGGAAGGTGTGTTTTCTTCGTTGTGTAGACATGCCATGAGGAGAAACTCAATGTCTGGAGATGCATGTTCAATGGTTCTTCTTCGGTTTAAGGCTAAGTACCTCTTCGAAGGGTCATATAGGAATTTCACAAGAGGTAAGGCTGCTCCCGTTAACCATAGGATTGATATCACCACATTCCCATATGATTGTGTATCTATAATCTGCAACACATTTAGAAATTAATTACATTAAACAAATTAAAGGATTCAATTTTGATAGATTAATTATTCAAATGAGAAACGTTATATGCCAAGCAGAATTTATTATTTTTTGTTAGTATATAACTAGCAAATATTTTTCATCCATAAATTATATAATTTACACATTTATTTATCACTTTTTTACACCTAGATGTAGTATATTTTGCACACATAATTTTTAAACATTACATTCATATTATACCATCTTTTATACCTATATTTTTAGACTCAACATATGTAAACACATTGTTAATTATATTTGCTGGTTACACTAAATTAAATTTGCTAACCATAAAAAAATTATCTTATTCAAATAACATAGCTTCATTCCTTATGTGATTAATTTCTTACGTTGAGGTATAAAGAGCTTTGTAAGTAGAGCAACTGAGTGATGCCTTGTGCACTCATGATAAGACCTAAGGAAAGAGAGTCAGTCAAAGACATCTTGCAATAAAGAGAAGGCAACATTGCTCCCAAAACCTTTCCAAAGAAGCTACTTATAGCCAAAACCTGCACAATCCAAAAGCTCGTTGCCTCGAGTACAAAGGAATTGAACCTTGCCCCACTGAAAAGAAAATACAACGGCAAGAACACAGCTGAAACCAAAGCATCCAGCTTCTCACTCAACGCTGAGCCCAAAGGTGGCCCATCAGGAACAGCAAGGCCCAAAAAAATAGGCCCAATAATAAAATGCTGCCCAATAAGCTCACTAAACAATGAACACAACAACAACATTAAGAAAATCATGATTATGTATGATTCTCTAACAGGCTTTCCTTCTGGTGTTTGCCTTATCATCCACATCATAATGGGCCTACAAATAAAAACTATGAAAGCCACCAATAAAAGGAATGAAATCATCATTCGAAACGAGCTAACATCCTTCCTCAAACTATGATGTGAGAAAAGTGAAGTCGCCAAAATAGCAGAAATTATTCCAGAAATCATTGAGGAAGAAATCGCCAAACGACCAAGCTCAGAGTTCAAGAGTTTTAGATCTGAGAGATGGCTTGCGGTAGAGTGGAATGAACAGCTGGATAAGAATAAAGAGATGTAGAAAATGGAAGTGTAGAGATTTTCTTGAGGGAGAAGGAATAGTGTACGGAGTGTAATAGCGATTACTAAGGTCAAAATAATTGGGATTGCAAAAGAGAATATTGCAATGGCCCATGTTTTTCTACCGGTTCTCATTAGTGACATCAGGTCTATTTTGACTCCTATGAGGAACATGAACATCATGCTGCCAAAAAAGGAGATGGTCTCGCTCACGTAGAAGGTTCTTGGTGGAAATACATACTTCGTCACTACACTGATTTGTCCCAGTATTGATGGTCCCAGTGCTAAGCCTCCCTGAATACATCTAAAAAATGTTAAACAAATATACTAAGTGCATGTATCTTTTCTCTCTTTAAAATATATATTGAAATACAAAACATGCGTAAAACATCATATATATTTATACACAATTATATAGCAATCGATTCTATTTTTTTGTGTTTCTCGCGAGATCTCCCAACCCGACAAGTTAAAGGAGTAATCCAGATCAAATTTTCATTTAAGAAATGGTCACTTGTCGAGGAATTAATGCATATAAGACATGTGATTTAACCACTTGACCAATTTAAATTGGTTCATTGGTAATTCAACCATGAGCTGTCACAATTTAACATTTTCAGTCACTAATTAGTCAATCAATTTATGTAAACTGATATTAGAAAAGGAAAAAAAAAAAACACTAGCAAAATACATATACTAGTAAAATTACTAAAAAATAAAAATAAAAGTCATTGGCGTTTGACTATATATAGAACGTCTAAAATGAAAGTTATAGAACATTGGAAATCTAAAGTAACTAACAATCAATCAACTTTTTATTTTTTAAAATAGAGCATCTGAAACCTAAAAAAATAGAACATCCAATTTAAATTGTTGGCTAATGTTGCCTGAATTTTTATTAGCTACCTAGCATCGTTGAAAAACAATGCTCCTTACAACGTAAAAACTATTATCCGTTAAAGATTGTTGAGTAAATAAAATGACCCAATATTAATTATACTAAAATCAAAGATAACAATGTAGTCTTAAAAAATATAGTCAATATTTTTTTTTAATTTTTAGTTTTCCATCAATTGAGCCGTATTCGATTTCTAAAATAATCTATCTAGTCCTAAAATTTCTATATGACATCTATTTGGTCTATGAAAAATACAATTAATATTATTTTGATCTCTCAGGGATGAATTTTAGATGATTTACAACAAGTACTGATCTACCATGTTGATACTTTTCAGGTACAATAATCTTAAACTTCACAGAATATATTCTTCGTAACTAATTATAACCCGCTTCTTAATATGAAACTTGGAATTTGGTTAAAATAAGAATTATGAAGACATACAAACAACAATTCAAAATCAAACCTATGTATGTAATTTAATTAGAAGGAATTATTATCATTACCAGCATCTGGGGAACAAAACTACTCTGGCCAAGTGGGGTAAATAGGATTTGTAAGGTTGTGGTGACCAATCCAACAATGGAGCTTTGAAGAATAAGCACTGGCATTGTGTAAGACAAAGGGTTATCACCGAAGAATATCCCTCTTGACCTCGCAGACCTTGAAAACCGTTCACACATCCATAAAGTATTATTTGACACATCTCTGTATCTCGTAGTTGTCGTATTCAATGTAGCTGTGTTCATGACTTATTGCATAAAACATCAACAAACATAAGCAATGATCTTGTGAAAATATATATTTGTGTGCATGAACAAATTTGTGTTTAATTGAATAGAATAAAGGAGGAAGAGGAAGTTAAACCAATCATCATCAAATTCTTGATGAATTGCAAGGATCTAGGACACGAAGATCTTCAATTAATTAGCTAGCTTTCATCAAGTGGTAATTTTAAATTGTGGGTTATTAGGTGATCTTCAAATTAGTTTGTTTTGTGATTACTAATTATTAGTGGAGGGTGATGATGGTATTTTTAGGGGTGAATTGGTGGTAGGGGCTATGGGTGCGTGGAGCTGTATAAATTCTAAATTGTAAAAATTGGTTATATAGCCACAATTTATTCTTATTATTTGCTCTAGTTTAGAGTGTAGAATTCCGTGACGTCATGTATTTAATTGACATTTGCTTACCTAACAAAATAAAAGAAAATATAAAAGCAAATTTAATTTAATATTCTCAATCAGTAAATATAACTAACACGAAAATTATCTGGTATGACTTGCCAAAATAGTGTAAGACCTGACAAGCAAAAAGGGGTAAATAAACCTATTATATTTTGTCTTGTAGCGAGGGAGTAGTTTACATATTTACCCTTATCTTTTTGTTAGATTTTACCAAAATAATCAATTTAATTATAGTTGACATTGTTAAGTATGTTAGTCCAAATTGAATTTAACCCTATTCAGCAAAAAAAAAAATTCATCATATGAATTTACAGTTTGGGAATTTCTTACTTCTCATTCGTTACTAGCATAGACTCGCGCGTACGCGCGGGCGAGAGCGATTTTTTAGAATGTTGTAATCCCATTTTGTATGCTGAAATCGGATTGAGGAAATAGAAGTTGTCGATATTGTTTAGGGAGAGGATTTTTTTTTTTTTTTGCATGTTTTGATTTTTTTCTACAACTTCGTAAAAAGTGTTATGAAAATTTTTTTAGAAGTCGAGTTTTGTAGTATTCATTTTCTTTTTTAAGTAAACAATTTGAAATTTTGTGTTTCTAATGTTATATTTTTTATTGTATAAGTAGTCGTGTAATAAACAATAGTGATGTTGAATGCATGAGATTAAAAGCAAGACGGCTACGTTCATAGATTTTAAATACTATGGAAAATAACTAATTGTATAAGTAGCATGTGCCTGCAGATATTGAATATTTTATTATGTATCCTAATATAATTAATTTTATCTGCATTAAGATATAAGTTTACAATAATTCTAGGTGATGTATATTTATTTTGCTAACCAAGTCTAACCAAGTCATTTATTTATATTATAAATAAAAGATTATTTTAATATCAAATAAAAATTGTTTATGTGCTATTTTTTGTGCTATTTGATAGTGAAATTATTTTTATTTAGTGTAAAAATTAATAACTTAGTTAGAATTGATTAGACAAAATAAGTATACATCTAGTATAACCATAAATTTTTTATGTTTAAAATTGTATATGGTTTAAGATGACAATGTTTCCAAGTTTTTTTCTATTAATAGTGATACGGAACCAACGTTAGAGAGCTATTAGGGAGCCAATAATTAAGCTATCATTCAAAATTTATATGAGTTATCATTCGTAACTCATATACCCAAGATTAGGTTATCATCTAAAATTTATATGAGTTATCATCCGTTATTATGTGTTCGCTTCCTATTGGCCATAATGTATTGGCTCCTAGTCTTTTTTTTTTTCTAAAAGTTTTCTTTTGAAGAATAAGTATAACTATAACATGATTGAAAAAATTAAAACAAATAATAAGATGCAAATCATTAAAGCATAGAAAATCTAAAAGTTGACGTAGCAGTGGATGAAATTAATCAAAGTGGCATACATGAAACAAAGCTTTTTTTACTATCTGAAAAAATGAAACAATTTGGAAAACATCAAGTAACATAGTTAAGACAAATACAAATAATTGTTCTAAATAAGCAATAATATAAAAACACCAAGTTCTTAAAAGATATTCATAACATTTAAATAGTAGAAATAGAGAAATTACTTTCAATTTTTCAAACTTGAAAATTGAATATCAACTTTTAATATCTTCTCTTTAATAGATTTGATGGCCATGGTTATCAGGGTTCTATCCTTCAAATTATATGCTTCATAAAAAGTTTCCCAATCTTATCCAAGTTTGATTTTTGTGTCTCTAATTTCATTCCTGATCAATTTGAATATGAAATTTCTAATTTCACCTTTAGTTAGTAGAAGAATTATATTCTACTTGCTATTTAATCCAACTCTCAACATGATTTGACTAGAAAAAATTGGGACATACTACGTGAGAAAATAATTTAAAATTAGTGCAAAGATGATATAATAAACATTTCTGCTTTAATTTATATTTTTTTTAATCAACCTATACGGTATTCTATTGAAAATTGAGTGGTTATTTTATTTTAATATATTAATATTTAATCTATTAACAAAGAAAATTATATATCAAATTTGAAGATGTAATATTATTATATATTTTATTTAATATTAATTTGTATATTTATAATAATTTTATTTTTAATTAGTAAATTTTGAAGAACATTTTAGCTAAATTTATAAAAGTCACCAAAAAATTACTAAATTTATATATAAAAATAGATGAATTTATTATTATATAAACTATTGATATTGTTTCTCTTTATGTATTAACAGGCTATATCCATTCAAAATTTGGAATATCTCTATTTGTATTTTTTGGTTTAGGGTCTAGAATTTAGCATTTAATCTGAATAATTATTTATTATGATTATTGTATTCGCGATCAACATATATGTATTGTAAAATAAATAATTAAGCTAATTTTCAGTTAAATCCTAATATCACATTTCATGTGTTGTGGCATAAAAAAAAGAACATAATGATTGAATATTTAATTTACAATAAATATATATATGTGTGTCCGCGCGCATTTTTTCTACTCATTCGACTTTGTCCTAGCTTTGTTCATTCCATTCTTTGATTTATTGTTGCTAAGATCTTATATAATAAGTAAACAGCAAGTAAAAGTTGCTAGTGTTTGAGCTAAGCTAAAGTATATACATAAGTATATGCATATATGTTTATCAAAGGCAACTTCATCATTCTCGATCATTCCAGCAATATCATCATTTTTTCAATTTTATCTGAAGCCGTAGAACTCAAGTACTTCAAATTGGTTAAATAAAATCATAAAGAAAAAAAACATATGCACATTCATAGTATAGTATGTTCAAACTTCTCTAGATGTGTCATTTAGGAGTTTATTTGATAATTGAGGATAAAACAATGATGATTTTTGTTTTTATTATTTCTGCTTTAAGGCATATAATCAAACACATAGTTGTCTCGTTATTGATGTGTTCAATATTTCATTTCCTTGCCAAATAACATGGAAAGGATAATCTATTTCAAGGCCACACATTTCTCATTTGGACCTCAAATTAGCAAGTGTTTTTGAGCTTAAAAAAAGCAAATGTCCATGATCTAGAGAGTTATTTGAAGCAACTCAATCCAATTATATTCAAGAAAAATTTCATCATCATACTTTGTCCTATTAGTTTTCATTTAGTTCCATCAAAGGCTTGAGAAACACTGGATTTTATAGGCCATCACCAAGTGAAAATATTTGGGATCATCTGCAAATAACTTAATATGAGTATGCATAATAAAATTCTCAAGACATTCATAACACAAAATTTAAAAATTTACTAATATAACTCTATATATATAATCGATGCAAACTGAAATGAGACCTATAGCTATAAACAAAATATATAATTGATTAATTAGTGAACTCATTGAAAGCAAACATCTTTTAATATGATAGCTCTAGCTTTAATTTTCAGTTGGACAAAAGAC
>JASCZI010092010.1:0-12848 GCA_036250425.1 Stylosanthes scabra
CATTCTACCAATCTTCCTATTCCTATATGTTCTTCATCGTAGAAGATGTTGCAAAACCCCTCTCTTTATAGATTGGCCAATCCTTGGCATGTTACCACAACTCCTTTGGAATTTGTCCCAACTCCATGATTGTGTAACAAATCTTTTGAAACAAAAAGGTAGCACCTGTGAATTCATGGGACCATGGTTCACCAAAATGAACTATGTGGTCACTAGTGACCCCATAAATGTTCATCACATAATGAGCAAAAATTTTTACAACTATGTCAAGGGCCCCGAGTTTCGTGAGATCTTCCATGCTTTCGGAGACGGGATTGTGGCTTCAGATTTTGAGACATGGAAATACATTAGGACCCTGCAACATTTCTTGTTCCGGCAAAAGAGTTTCGAGAAAATGAGCGAGGAAACCATCCGGAAGAAGGTTCAGAATAGCTTGCTTCCCATATTTGATCATGCATGCTTTCATGGAAAGGTTTTGGATCTTCAAGATGTGTTTAGTCGATTAATGTTCGATGAGACATCCATCATGGTTTTAGGACATGATCCTAAGAGTCTCTCAATTGAATTTCCATTGGTCGAAGCTGAGAAGGCCTTTGATGAAATTGAGGAGTCCATTTTCTATAGGCATATCGTGCCAAGAAGTGTTTGGAAGTTTCAAGAATGGCTTCAAATTGGTGATCATGAGAAGAGGATGACAAAAGCATGCAAAATTTTTGACCAATTTCTGTATTCATGCATAGCAACTAGGCACCAAGAGTTAAGTAAATGCATCAAGAGTTGTAATAATCATGAAAAGTGTGATAATCAAGCTCATCAATTTGATGACTTGCTTAGTGCTATGATGATGATGAATGAAGAGAATGGCAAAGTGGTTCATGATGATAAGTTTCTGAGAGATTCTGCCTTCAATCTTTTTGTAGCTGGAAGAGACACCATAACTTCGGGTCTTACATGGTTTTTTTGGCTTGTTGCAACACACCCATTAGTAGAAGCCAAAATTCTTGAAGAAATCGAAGAAAATTGTGGCGCCAGTGCCAGGGAGAAATGTTTTGGGAAGGAAGAAATGAAGAAGCTAGTCTATTTACATGGTGCTCTATGTGAAGGTTTGAGGCTATTTCCACCCGTTCCTATTGAACGAAAGAAACCATTGAAATGTGATACACTTCCAAGTGGTCATCATGTTAATCCAAATACCATTGTTTTGTTATTTAGTTATGCAATGGGAAGGTTTAAAGAGATATGGGGAGAAGATTTCTTGGAGTTTAAGCCAGAAAGATGGATTTCAGAGAAAGGAGAAGTAATACATGTTTCATCTTATAAGTTTGTTAGTTTTAATTCAGGTCCGAGATCATGCTTAGGAAAAGACTTGTCTTTTCTTCAAATGAAAATGGTGGCATCTACTATTTTGCGCAATTATTGCATACAAGTGGTGGAAAATAACCCTATTACCCTAGCTCATTCCATTGTGCTTCTTATGAAGCATGGGTTGAAGGTTATGATAACAAAAAGAAAAGTTTAATTTGATGGAAGAAATTCAACATCAAATGTGAGGGGATGGATTTATAAAATAATATCTTATCATCCATTATTATGTATGTTTATGTAATTTGGAGAAAGGAGTAATACAATATACACTATGTTTAAAAAAAAAAAAAGCTAGGTAATAAGATATGTTTATCTCATTTCCTTCTTTGTAATTGTGGTGTTTCCCTCAATGCAATAAAATATATATCTTTGATAAAAAAAAAAAAATTAAGTAATAATGCCTCCTATGTTGTTTCAATTATATAATTTTATCATAATAAAGTGTGTGATTTATTCAATAATAGGATTTTAAATAAGCAAGTAATGCAAGAGGATCAAAATTCAGAAATATAAAATTAGAATATCAATATATAGCAATTAACAAAGAAACTTTCAGTAACAGTTGGGTACGTATTTTATGTAGCAATTAACATGCAAAACTTGTGAAAGGAAGAAACTTGAAAATCAAAACTAACATCAACCTCCTTCCTGACAAAATGGAAGTACAAGAGTGATGCATGGCTTACCCTACGTGCTAACAAAGAAGAATTATAGCTTTGTCTGTTGAGAAATACTCTGGTCAATGGAAAGAGCTCAATCTTGAGACTTCAAAGTATATGGCAGCCAAGGATGTTAATTAGAATTTTATATTTTAAACCTAGCCCAATCTGTTAATATAAAAATGAGCCTGATGGTATTATTAATTATTATATTAGTTAATTGTATTAGTAGTTACTTGCTTTTCTGCTGGAGAGAAGGTTAATAAGTCAAAAACTTTTAGGTCCCATTTCTTATTATATCAAAAAAGTGTGATTTATTCAACAATAGAATGACACCAATAAAAATTCAGCCAACATCAGCCAATAATTTAAATGGATGTTCTATTGTTTTAGGTTTCGAATATTTTGTCTCTAAAAAATACAAAATTGGTTGATTGTTGGTTGTTTTAGGTTTCAGATGTTCTATTTTTTAAAGAGTTACAGATGTTTCAGTAACTTTCATTATAAACGTTTTATAAACAGTAGTTACGGATATTCGTTTTTGTTGATTGATTTGTTGGTTAGAAAAATATTAATTACATATATTTTTTCTTATTTTAATTATGAAAAAGTCTATGTAACTAATAATAAAATAACCAACGGAGCCAATAACTTCCCTTTCTCTCTTCTTGTTTCCTTTCCTTAACCTCTACCATCTCCACCACGTGTTCCTCTTCCACTTCCCTAATGTCCATAACCAACACTCTCTCTTCCCCTCACTTTCCCTCTCTTAAGAATCTCGTTGCTTCTAAATCTGCTTGCTCCCTTATTCATCCTTTTTCTTCTCCATGTTTATGCGAAATCAAACTCAAGAATTTTCCATTACAGTGCACTGCCATCCCCTTTATTCCATCGAAGAGTAATTTCCCGGATAACCAGGTTCAGCCAATCGCCACCGCGTTTCACTTCGAGAAGCTCATCTCGATCATCTCGCTAGGAAATCCATTTTTGCCGGAAAGCTTTGCCTTAAGATTTGGACCGGCCGGAGAGGCACAACCTACAGCGTCAACACTTGGAGGCTTCTAGGAAAACTTTCTGTCTGGATGGGAGGCCTATGCTTCAGAACGACAACAAAGAAGAAGAAGCAGCGACGGTGGTGGCTGTGGCAGCAGAAGAGGAGACAGCAGTGGTGATGCTAGAGAAGGGATGATCGTCGATTGGGGAGGAGCACACTATATTGGAGGTAATAAGGAGCGTTGATTTTTGTATACTGTGTTTAGTATTTACGGATCATTATTTTTATTTTTTGGATTATTTATTTTTTAATTTTGAATGATTATTTTTATTTTTTAAATGATTTATTTTTTAATTTTAGATAATATTTTTTATTAATTATTATTGACTAATATTGTGTTGATTAGCTATAACTACTCTTTAATTATCCATATCCTTGTATATAAGTAGGGATATATATCTAGAGAGAATTTTCTTAACAAAACCAGCCAATTCATTATTTTTAAGTCTAAGAAATTATTAAATTAGTGCTTACTATTAAATGAAAAAACATACTAAAAAATTTTATATATTACTTTTCAATAAAGATTAATTATTATCTAAAATATTCTGTATAAAATTAAATATACAAAGGTAAAAACGACAAATTAAAATGAAAAGAAAAGAGTAATATGTATAATTATTATTGCTAGAGAAAATTTATTTCCATAGTTCCTTATCAACACAACCTAGTTTTACACATCTTAATGTACATTATTATTATGTAAACATGCACACAACATACACTAATTATACCACTAATATGAATGCCATGACACATATAGTTTTGACATTATGCCACTATATTATTCAAACATTTATTTATTTATTTGAAACTGAAATTCATTCATTAATAAATACATAAAAATCACAATAAAGACACTTAAATTTATAAATATCGAAGTACATTATTTCAAACCATTTGTTAATCAAACTTCTCTTTTTCTTATCTTGACCTTCAAACCATGCTTCATAAGAAGAATTATTGAAAGGCTCGGTGTAACTTCAGAACAATCTTTCACAACTTGCATGCTATACTTTTGTAAAATAGCAGATATGACAATCTTCGTTTGAATGAAAGACATATCTTTACCCAAGCAAGTCCTTGCTCCTGCATTAAAACTTATGAACTTGTAAGAAGGAACATGAATAATTCTTCCTTTTCCAGATATCCATCTTTCTGGCTTAAATTTCAAGCAATCCTTCCCCCAAATTTCTTCAGATCTTCCCATTCCGTAAAAAGAAAACACAATATTCGAATTCGAATTCACAGTATGTCCACTTGGAAGTATGTCATCTTTGATTGGTTTCTTGCGCTCTAAAGGTATAGGAGGAAAAAGCCTTAGAACTTCACACAAAGCACCGTGGAGATAAACTAGCTTCTTCACATCTTCGATGCCTAACACTTTGTAGTATTCTCCGTTACTGGCGCCAAAAATTTCTTTTATTTCTTTGAGAATCTTAGCTTCTACTAATGGGTGTGTAGCAACAAGCCAAAAAAACCATGTTAGAAGTGAAGCAATAGTATCTCTTCCGGCTGCAAAAATATTGAATCCTGAGTCTCTTAAAAATTTTACGTCACACGATTCGTATCTTGTAGCTTCAGCAAGAAAGCTTTCGAATGGAAGAGCTTCATCGTTAGTCTTCTTGAATCTGCTTAGTTCTTCAAGCTTAGAAGCTATTTGAGTACAAAGGAAATCGTCGAAAACCTTGCGTGCTTTCGCCATCTTCTTCTCTTTACCAACTTGAAGCCATTTTTGAAACTTCCAAAGAGCTTTCGGCACCATTTGTCTATAGAATAAGCACTTTTCGATCTCATCGAAAGCCTTTTGAGCTTCGATAATTGGAAATCCAAGTGAAAGGGATTTGGGATCAAACCCAAACACCAAGGAGCTTATGTTATCAAACGTGTATCTACAAAACACATCTTGAAGATCCAACACTGATCCTTGCAACCATGCATGATCTAACATGGGAAGCAAACCATCGTGCACCTTGCTCTGAATCGTTTTCTCGAAGAAGATATCAAAACCTTTGTGTTTGATAAGAGAAAGGAAAAAAGACTTGAAGTATTTCCATTTCTCGGGATCATCCGTTACGATAATCGCATCCCCGAAGACATCGAAAACCTCGCGAAACTCGGGTCCCTTGACATAGTTTTCATAATTCTTGCTGAAAACGTGATGAGCATTCATGGAATCAGTGGTGAGCAAGAAGTTCATGTTGGAGAACCAAGGTCCCATGAATTGAGCAGTGCCTCCTTTACTATTCAAGATATTTGCTAAGAACTCATGAAATTGGGACAAGTTGCAAAGGAGTTGTGGTGACATGCCAAAGAGTGGCCAATCTATGAAAAGAGGGGTTCTACAACATCTTTTGCGACCACGAACATAAAAGACTATGAGGATTGTTATGATTATTGATGCAATTGTTGCTCCATAGAAAAATAACATGGCTTATAGAAAATTTTGGATTATCAAACTAGCTTATTGGTTTTGATTTGTAGGGTTTGTTAAGTTTAGTTTGGTTGTGCTTATTTTAAAGGACGAGATGTCTTTTGTAAGAAGCTTCGTTTTGAAGGTCAACGGCGTTACCAAATTTTGGAAGAAAAAGGGAAAGAATAATCTAATTTTAACATGTGAAAATTTAGCCACTAGCTAGCAAGTATAAAATACACGTCGACAAATAAATACATATTAAAATAATATATACTACA
Organism: Stylosanthes scabra; assembly: GCA_036250425.1. Classification (NCBI taxonomy): domain Eukaryota; kingdom Viridiplantae; phylum Streptophyta; class Magnoliopsida; order Fabales; family Fabaceae; genus Stylosanthes; species Stylosanthes scabra. The sequence goes on from JASCZI010092010.1 coordinate 5,773, forward strand.
CATAGATCTATACACCTATTTTACCAACTAAGTCTCAACCAAGTCTTTTTTTTCCACTCTCACCTGACGTGCGTACGTGGAACGCATAATTCTCAACTCTCAAAATTTAAAAACACGCGTTTTTCCTTCCCAGTTTCCCTGCAACTCCTCCTCCTATTCTTCCTCCTTCTTCATTCTGCTACTGCGTTGCCATCATTGTTGCCACCGCCGCCGTCGTTGTCGTCGCTACCGCAGCCATCGTTGCTTCCGCCGCCATTGATGCTTCCGCCATCATCATCGTCATCTTATTCTTCCTCTTCCATTTTCTCTTCTTCTTCATCCTCCATTATTAAGTTGTTATTGTTGCTGCTGTTGGTGTTATTGTTGTTGTTGCTGTTGTTGTCGTCGTTGATAAACTTCTTTTTTTTCTTCGACTTCCTGAAACTGAACCGGATTTCCAAGAAAAAAATGAAGCGGATTTTCATGAAAAACTGAACCGGATTTTGAAAAAAACGAAGTGAATTTTCATTAAAAAACAGAACTCTTCTTTCTCTTCCGATTCATTTTCTCTTCTTCCTCCTCCTCCTTTACTGTTATGTTATTGTTGTTGTTGCTGTTGTTGTTGTCCTGAAACTGAAAGGGATTTTCAAGAAAAATTGAAGCGGATTTTCATGAAAACTGAACCGGATTTTAAAAAAACACGAAGTGGATTTTCATTAAAAAACATAACTGAATTTTCAAGAAAAATTGAAGCGAATTTTATAAAAAAAATAGCACCAGATTTTTATGAAAAAACATAAACGAATTTTTACGAAAATCAGAAGCACGCCTAGGCGATCATCTTCTTCTTCGTCATCTTCTTCTTCATCATCATCAACTTCTTCTTCATATCATCCCCATCATCATCATCATAATCATCACCATTATTTTTTACCACTCAAATGTACTCAAATGTACTCTAATGACTAAAAAAGAACTAGAAATGATTGAATGTTTCCGCAACCAAAATGGACGAATGATGATGAGTTTAATGACGAGATGAAACATGACAAAAATAAATAAAAAAAAAAGACAAGGAAGCGTGTTTGAGAAGGCGGCCCGCTTTTCGAGCCGAGAGAAAACCTTGTTTTTAAAAATAAAGTATCGCGTGTGTCAGAATGATTTAATTGGACTTGGTTGGGTAAAACACTTAGTTGTATATTATTATTATTATTATTATTATTATTATTATTATTATTATATGTGTGTGAATACTTTGTGTATTTTGGTGATTGAATTTTGATGTGTAAATAATATTTTTTATATTTGATATATCGATTTATTTGAAAAAATTTTAAGAGCATTTCTAATGATTTTGTTTTTGGGGTAAAATCGGAAATGTTGATCATCTTTTGATTAAAAAAATATTAAAAAAGGAAAAAAAAAACTGATGCAAATAAAAAGTATAAAAGACAAAGTTAAAATAAATTAAAATTTAGAAGTATTTTTGAAATTTTTTATAAACTTTAAAAATGAAAAATATATTTTATCTTTTTTTTTTTTTTTTACGGGTTGACGTTATTATTTTTAGTTTTTACGCTAACAACATTATATTCAAAAGAATTTATTGAGGAATTGTCATAGCCTATATATATATATGTTACATAATAGGTACGGCAAGAGTAATAAATTAAAGTAGGATGCCTACAAATATTAATAAGACATAAGAAAAGTTTACAGAAAAGAGTGATACTCAAAATTTGTCCTTAGTTTGTTTAATTTTAGGGAGAAAAGTTTTTGAAAAATAACATTGTTGAGTTAATAATAAATCAACATTTATCTCTTTTTTATCTTTTCCTTTTTAACCTTTATCCATTGTTACATACATTGGCTAATTATTGATTAAAAAATTATTTACTACTAAGTGTAAAAGCGTTTTTTGATAAAACTTCTCAACTAATTAATCAAATAAATCTGAAATAGTTTGAAATATTTTTGTTATCGGATGCATGATTGATGCACATACCCTCAATTCCTTTGATCTCCAAATTTTAATCGTTATATATATATAATATGATTTTATAATTGAAATAAAAACTTAAAATCATTGAATGACCGATAGCGAGAGGATTTGAAATGCTTTTTAGTTTTGATATTATAAACTATTATTCCAATGATAACTTAAAATAAACTTTTAGTATTATTGAAATCAATACATCAATCACTTTTAATATAAGAAGTCGAGTAGACTGATTGGTGCAAACGGAGAAGAAAAAAGAAAGAGATTGAATTACAAATATTTTATGGGGATATGCATTTTCATGGCGAAATGGATAAGATAAACCAATAAATAAAATGTTTTTTTTTAAAAAAAAATCTATATAAACATGACAAACTCTTATTCATCAAGTTATTTATTTATATATTACAAAATAAAATTTAAAGAAAATATTAATGTGATAAGTTAATTTCAACAATAAAAAATAAAACAGGTATAAGAACCATTGATTTGAGGCCAATGGTGATCAACCAAAACCCTAATTCTAATCCCTTCTCTCTTTTTCTGCATTTCACACCACTGTGCCGCCATAGCCACCCTGGTAACAACTTCTGTCCACGGCGCTGTCGTGCAAGCTAAGGGAGGGTGGAGGATGCAGGTATTGATCTGGCAAAGGTGAAGTGGGCAATTCGACCACCACCAGCACCTTCAAATTTGAACGTCGCAATCAAGGGCGCAGCTGCAATGATGGAGCTTATGGCAAACGCAACATCGTGCAGGGCTCTGATCAAAGATAGAAGCGTAGCAAGGAGGCTCTGTGTTGTTGTGCATCTGCACTGACGTCGCTGCTGCTCCTAGCGGTTGCCTTTCCTTGGACCCACGAAGATGTATAGTGCACTGTGAGGGAGAAAGAAGAAAGGGCGCGACTAAGCGTGGCTCTGGCAAAAGGATCGACAGCCACAGAGAACGGCGGAAGCCGGAGCAGGATACCAGTCGCGCCAGAGAAGGGCCGTATGCGGCGAAAATTGCCAGTTACTCCATGTGAAATCGTTGTTGGTGTTGTGTTGGTGAGGCCTGCGGTTGATGGTGGTGGTGGTGATGGTGGTCACAGTGACGGTGACGGTCGAGAAGTGACGAATAATCACTTTTATATTTTGTGAGCAGTAACTTTCATTTTATTTGAATTATTTTTCATTTTTTTAGATAATATGTTTTTCAATTTTGGATAATAATTTTTTTCACTTTTGAATGATCATCTACTTTATGGTCCGTCGATTCTTAAAGTATTGATTCTCTATCATGTTAGGAAAAAATAATATAGCAACCAAAGTAGAGAAAGAAGTTAAATAAGCAAATATAGAAAATAATAATGGCGAATATGTTTTTGATATTCTAAAATAATAAAACATCGCATAAATATATAGAGCATCAAAGGGATTACAGGCAAGGAATGAGAAATATATAATATCACATCAAATTACAATTTGTATATATCTAATAATAGGAAATGTATTTAAAAGATAAATTCTAAATGACCAACCACTTATTAGACGTCCATTCTCCCTTACTTCACACTAAAATTACATGTTGGTCGCATTCGCTATTTTAAACATGCAATCGAATAAAAACAAACATACATACATGGACATTATAATATTTTTAGCAATGATCCTCGAATTTTGAAACTAAAATAAAATCATCGAAATCAATCAATGTTTTCTCTTCTTGTTATCTTGACCTTCAATCCATTCTTCATAAGAAGCGTAATTGAAAGGCTTGGGATAACTTGAGGATGATCTTCCATCATTTCTACACAATAGTAGCGTAAAATAGCAGATGTTACCATCTTCATTTGGATAAATGACATGTCCTTACCCAAACAAGTCCTTGATCCTGCATTAAAACTAATGAACTTGTAAGAAGGAATATGAACAATTTCTCCTTTTTCAGATATCCATCTTTCCGGTTTAAATTCCAAACAATCTTTTCCCCATATCTCTTCAGATTTCCCCATTGCATAGAAAAAAAATATGATATTCGTACTCGAATCCACAAGATGTCCACTTGGAAGTATGTCAGCTTTGATCGGTTGCTTGCGCTCAAGAGGTATTGGTGGAAAAAGCCTTAAAGTTTCACACAATGCACCATGGAGATAAACTAACTTTTTCACTTCCGCCATGGCTAAAACTCTGTACTTTTCTCCGTCACTGACGCCAAAAATTTCTTGAATTTCTTCAAGAATCTTAGCTTCCACCCGCGGATGCATGGCAACGAGCCAAAAGAATCAAGTAAGAGCTGACGCAATCGTATCTTTTCCAGCTACAAAAAGATTGAATGCTGAATCTCTTAAGAACTTTTCCTCACGCCGTGCTTCATCTCTTGTAACCGCCTCAAGCAAGCTATCAAATTGGTTATCATTAGTTTCACTTTTGATTAGTTCTTCTAGCTTAGATGTTATACGAGTGCATAGAAAATCGTCAAAAATTTTGCGTGCTTTCGCCATCTTCTTCTCTTCACCGATTTGAAACCATTCTTGAAGCTTCCAAACACTTTTCGGCACTCCATGTCTGTGGAGAATGCATTCTTGTATTTCATCAAAAGCCTTCTTAGCTTCAACATCAGGCAATTCAATTGAAAGGGAATTGGGATCAAACCCTAACCCTAACAAACTTATGTTATCAAATGTTAATCTACAAAAGAGATCTTGCAAGTCCACCGTAGTCTCTCCACCACCAAGATTTGATAACATTGGAAGCAAGCTATTCCGAAGCTTCTTCTGAACAGTTTTCTCCAACAACACCTCGAAGCTTTTGTGTTTGAACAAAGAATGGAATAAGGACCTCATGTCTCTCCATTTCTCCGAATCTGCCACAACAATACCGTTACTAAAGGCATGGAAGATCTCACAAAATTCTGCGCCTTTCACGTAATCTTCAAACCTTTTATTCAATATATAATGTGCGTTCATGGGATCTCTGGTTATCAAATAGTTCATTTTGATAAACCAGGGTCCCATGAACTCCGCAGTACCACCTTGATTGTTGATGGTGTGAGCTAAGAAATCATGGATTTGCCAGAAGTTAAAAAGAAGTTGTGGCAACATGCCAAGGATTGGCCAATCGGTGGAGAGTGGAGTTTTGCAACGCCGTCTTCTGCCGTGATGAACAAGATATAGGGTTGCTATAATTGTTATTATTATGGCTGAATAGAAGAAAAACATAGCCATGGTAAATTTTATTTATTTGAATTTTGTTGGAACTTGTTTTAATTTGATACACCAATAGTTTCATAGACAATATCTATATTTATAGCGAAACAATTAGCCTAGTGGAAAAGCATTGCGTGACAACACAACAATGCTAATAATGGCAAGATCGAGTAGTGCAAGACAAGTACTGTTCTAAAGGAAATTCTGTCATAATTATTTCCATATTTTTGTGTTTCTGGTGCACTAATAAGTCCGCAATCAAGAATGTTATTTGCATATCAAAATCAGCTACTAAAATCAGTCAACATATATCTATATATAAATATATATATATAATTTAACTTATTTATAAATATATATTTTGTATTTCAATATATATTATACACTAGTAACTGATTTTAATGTACACCTAACGTATTCGTTAGCAATATATCAATATGAATACAGTTATCGATTCGACCGAATTAGGTGAACAAATTAAATTGGTTTGTACATTAAATTCAGTTTTTTTTTTTTTTTAATTATAATCTTTACGCACGTTCTTTAACTACTGAATTGGCGTTCCTTATATCTTTATATATAAAGGTACTTTGATAAATTTGAATAAATATGCATTATACATATATATTATATAATATTCATAAGAATATTAATGTTTTAATTCAATAAATTATGTATATTAATACCTGAAAACAAAACCAAAGAAAACGACCTAATACTTTTGTTGGAATGCTAATTCATATTATGGTAATAAATAACATGAGATTAATTAATAAACTATCATAGTGTGCTTATATTTTATAAATAACAGACAAATTCAATAAGTAAATTAAATGCTACATATTATTATAACACCCTTTATACATCTTAAAAGTCTAAACTACTTGGTGCTAAAATTACAAACTTTAAGGATAAAAATTCTTATATATTTTCATGCTTGCAAAATTTACACTAAAATTTGATCTTTAAATCTTTTTCTAAGAATACCCGTATAATCTTTTTTCTCGTTGTTAAATATTTTTTAAGAGTTTTTTTTGTTATTTTGATCTTTCAAAAATATTTATCATCATTTAAATTTTTTAAAACATTTTAATAATTTATGCATCTTAAATTTACACCTTCTTTTGGAATTAATCCGCGTCCATTAAATTTAATTATTATATGTATTATATTCACATTAAAAAAATCTAACACGACCCTAAAATTGACCTGAAGTAAATTAGGTTAAATCGAGCTGACCTAATATAAAATTATTGTATATAATTTTGTAAATTATATATAATAAATTAATAAATTTAATTTTAAAAATTAAATTTAAAATATATTATATCATATTTATTCTAAAATAAATTATTTTAATCAAAATAATACAATTTAATATTTAAAAATATTAATTAAAGTATCATAATATAATAATACTTTGATACTAATTTTATTTTAAAACATATATTTTAATTACAAAATACTTATTCGAGCCAAGTGGGATCTATTTGAAGCATAACCCAAATTCGATTTAAAAATCATACCAGCCAAAATATAAATCCAAATATATCAAAATATACTTTGAATCTGTACCGAGTTTTATACCTTGAACTAACTTCACATAATAAATCAAGTATTTCATTATATTAGATATTTTAGTATTTTTAACCATTAATTTTAATTATAAAATAATTTAAAATTAAAATCAATTTAAAACATGGTTCTGAAAACCGGTTCGGACCGGACGGTCGAACCGGTTCAACCGTCAACCGGTCATGAAGACGGTTCGGATTATATTCAACCGGTTCAACCATGGTTTGTTATTTTTTTTTTTTTTTTTTTTTTTTGAATTTATAAGTTGTATTTTAGAACCACTGTTGTAACTTATGAGGAAATTTTATTTTTTATCATTATTTTTATTTTATATTA
>JASCZI010092012.1:0-15922 GCA_036250425.1 Stylosanthes scabra
TATATATATATATATATATATATATATATATATATATATATATATATATATATATATATAATTATATGATATTATATCAATAAAAAACAATTTATAGTAAATAATTACTTGAACAATAATAATCATAATAAATTCTATTAAAAGACAATATGCATGATTAAAAAATATAAAAAATTAATTTTTAATACATTATCAATTTAAAATTTTTGGTACATGAATCCAACTAATTATACCTCTGCACATCAATAAAAATATCCACTTTTCACTTCTATTTCGTGAATGATCATTCAAAAGACTAAACATAATTAAATAATTTGATAAAATAGTTTTTTTTTTATATACATCAAAATTAAACTATTTATTTATCATTTAAAATAAGATGCTAACATCTTCTTATACTCATATATAATAGCCAATACTATATAGTATTCTAAAAGAATTCTCTAACTTTAGGAGCAGTTCAAATTAGGAAAATTAAAGATAAGAATATCTACGACCTCGAGTTGTAACCAAAATAAATGGTTAATTTAATATGAGAAAAGTTGAAAGGTTCAGCACATTTTATTTTTTGACCAATATTTTTAATGAGTATATACAATTTTTAGTATATTTGGACATTCTTTTTTATATCAACTTATAAAAATATATTGATCATCGCCTGTGTACTGGCCAAAAAATAAAATAAAACGTGATGGTGCTATTGCATTTCTCATCATTGCAAAAATTAAACATTTTAAATGTGATAATAGGTGACTAATTAATGGTGTGAATTTTTTTAATTAATAGTATACATAAAGTAACCATAAATTTATATAATTGATAACAATGTTTATCGGCCTCCGACCCAACATACACTAATGCTTTTCTTCGTCATTCCATCAAGTTACAGTTATTATGTGCTCTTCTTTATTTTATTTTGTCCAATTATATTGTTCTCTTCTTCTGCTAGTTCATCATTTTCAGAATACGCGATTGTAATTAAATTCTGAATGTATATGAGCATCTCATTGTTAATAGCATTCAATATTAAAGCCTAAAAAAATCTGAACATTAAATATTCCAGAAAAAATATATATAAATATTAGACAAGAAAGATTGAAGGTTTATTATAGTAGTGTGGTAGTTTGACATAATTATGTAGCCTCTACAATCATTAACTTATATAATCGCCATCATGTGTCGTTAACAAAATGACATAATTCTACTCTTAATTTTTCGTTTTCGTCAATGAGTACCTTATTACCACATTTATAGCGATACCAACTATTTTGCGTAATAATAACACACTTGCTAAAAGGGTATTGATGTTAATCAGTTTTGGCATGTATGTATGTGCCGAACAATGTGGAAAGATTTCATAACTAACACGCATTTCTACTTTCCACAAAACAGTAAAGCTCGTTTGAATTTTATTCCCGTACTAGTTAATTAATTATTAATTATACATATATATAGATGCCAACTAATTAATTTCCATTTACCAATTACCACAGCTTGGCTACCCTAACGTGCAAAAGTAGCTGTGCTGCATTATATTTATATTAGTGGAAATTCACATAATTTCCCTTTCTTAATTTCACTAATTACTCCTATGAATTATGATCTGATCGCTCTTCCATATTGACTGCTTTCTTCAATATATATGATTTATCTACAGAACCCGCCATTTCCTTAATTAATTATGGATTATTGTGTGTCACAAGCGACCCTTGAGAAAACTAACGCAGAGCCTCTTCCATGCCTCCTTGTCTGGCTCCCAAAGTGCAACCTTCTCCCTTACTTCCACAGCCATATCATCCTGTCACATAATAATAATAATAAACAATGAATTATTAGACCCATGTATCCTCCATACATTTTAGTCTCCAATAATTAATTTAAGATACATACCATGATGTAATCTTTTTGAAGAAGGCGATCAATGAGGTGAAAAAGAATGTCTTTGGAGTATTCAGGGTGGCCTTGGATTCCCATGATGTGATCTCCATACCTAAACATTTCTACTCCAGTTTTCTCTGACCATGCAATCACCTCTGCCTTAGCTGGCAGCTCTCTTATCTAAACCACCAACATAACATATTAATATAAGTAGTCATAATTTAATTAGTTTTGATTGAAATTAAATAATAATGATAATGTAGACATACACACACCTCGTCCCTGTGGCACTCAATAATGGAAAGCTTTAACGGAATGTCGAGAGATGAGAGTGCCAATGGGGAAGAAGAAGACAAGGTTATGGTTCTGACACCGATGTCCCAACCAGTTGGAGAACGACTCACCTTCCCTCCCAATGCACGCCCAAGAATCTGATCAAATCAAATCACACTCTATGATCTTATCTATATGCAGTTTCGGTGCAAAATTACAAATATAAAAACCTTCACAAGCAAAAGCTATAAACTACTCTTAGGAAACAAATAAAAAGTAAGTATGCTTTTCATTCGCTAACATTATCTACTCATACGTCATAAGATAACGGGTAATGTGTGCAATCTTCAATTTTGCTACAGTTTCATTTCGGAAATATTTTTCAAAAGTGAGATAAATAAATGTTGATGCAACGTGTATATTATTATATAGGAAAAGATATATTTTCTTTGACAGTAACAGGTGCAGAATTTATTACATAAAGGGGGTCAACTTTTAGTAATAACCATGGCAGATGTTATCAGCTATGTTGACCAGTTCTAAGGTGAAATTATTTTTTTGGTTTAATTAAGGATATTGATGATACGAAACCTTGAAGGATATATTTTAAAATTAAAATTATACATAATATATATATCCATAAAACATATTATTAAAAAATTGATTAATATTTGTTTAAAATATATATCCCTAAAACATATTTTATGCAAATAAGTTAATTAATAATCAATATGACAGTAAGTAGTGGGGCATGAGGTTGGATATGTACAAGTGTACGTTTCCTTAAATAAAAATAAACGTGCCTCATCAGCTCTAACAAACTAGCGAATAAACTTGGGTATAAACAGCAATATGTGAAATTATTATAACGAAGAAATTAAAAAGATGCCAACGCAAACATATGAGTGGGTGTATTTTAGATAATTTCAGTCGATTTTATATGAAGTTGCTTGTTAAATTATTGAATGATTTAAAAAATTTGATTATCATCTAACAATAATAAAATATTAATTTTATATAAAATTAACTGGATATAAATTTTTACTGTTTGCGAATTGATTCAAAGTGAAATGATTTGTTTTCCATCACATAAAACTATGAGACGTGGCAATATAATGAATCGAATGTATGTTACCCTAAAATATCCAAGAACAAGAAAAAAAGAAAGTATCTATGCTTTGAGAGTGGCATTATACCTGGTGACCGAAGCAAATGCCAAGGATCTTCTTGTTCATGGAGTTGAGCTTGTTGAGCAAATTGATGAGGTCATGGATCCACGTGTCGTTACCATATGCATCGTTACAGCTGCCAGTAATAACAAACCCATCGAACAGATGCAACTCTTCCTCCTCCGGAAACTCACCCAGCGCCACCCTGTAAACGTCCCACGTCTCCCCTGCCTCCGCCAGCATTCTCACGAAAACCCCAAAATACCCTCCGTGCTTCTTCCTCACGTACTCCGAATCCTCTGCGCACAGCAACACCGCGTACCTCTTCTCATCTCCCTCCATCATCATCACCACCTCATTATCCATTGCAAAAGAATCAACAGATACACAGAAACAAAGCTGGCTGGCTGACTGCCTATAGTCAGTAGTCAGAACAAGAACAGGTGTATTTATGCTGAGTTCCTGCCAATGCCAAACTTGCTACTTGCTTGGCCCTTTTCTTTTTAAAAGCTTGGAATTACTAAACTGCCCATGGCTTTTTTCTCTTTATTACATCCTTGTTTTGATTCCAAAAATTAAATAGGTCTAATTCAACTGTAAAAATTAATTGATAAAATAAGACATCTTACACTTATATATTTTCATATACTCTTAAGAAATTATATTATTTATAGATCGATGTGGGACTTTTAATAGCTACTGATAAAAAAGACGGATCCGTTTGGCTTACACGCTTTAGATTGAAGAAGTTGAAAAAAAAATTAAGGTTGTATGTATGACTCGTGGTTTTGACCGTTATATTATTTTCTAAGTTGACAATTAAATTAGAGCACAAGAGAAGGGAATTAGTGTGATTGATTAAGCGGCAACATGAATGTGGCCGGGTTTATGGTTAGGGGGTAAAATTCTTAATGAATCTGTTCTTGATAGCGATGTAAATTAGAAGTAATAATAATGGGATTCTAATTCCATGGTATAGGCTACAATGAAGTGTACCAATTGTTTCAAGAGTTCCGAATCTTTTTGTGTTTTCATTGCTTTCACCTTGCTTATTATATAATCGTTGGTGCTATTTTGATTCATAACTCGCGTACCCTATGATTGGCGGAATTAAAGGTAACGCTCTTTATAATTTACGTATAACCATATCTTCCCTCCTTCATCAACTAATGCAACCGATTTTATAAAGAAACCATTATAATTTTTACGGCCTTTTTTTATTAGTGCTATATATATTTTTTTAAGATTGAAGTGATATTTTGATCTCGTTCATAAATTGTTGAATATTTCCTAAACGGTTTGCAATAGATCTTTTGCTTAATACATATACAGTAATTAATATTTAATAAAATATGAAGATGCTATTACTATAATTTTTTTAATACTTTTTTTTATTATATTTTAGCCGTCACAATCAATCAGTGTTTTTTAATTGGTTTACATAAAAAACTCAAATACAAAGTAAAAAACAAATTGTATAAAAGAATGAGGGCAAATTATAAGTATAAACCAAAAGGAAAAAAAAATTATCAAATTACACTATTTTATAAATAATGATTCATTTGCACCATTTTATATTTATGAAATTTATGTTAGGGTATTATGATTTATAAAAAATTAAGAATCAGTGGTAGTTTGCCACGAATTATGTGTGAAATGCGTTACACAAGATCCGTGGTAGGGAGCAGGGTATTCTAATAACCATTATATGCTTCCACGGTTTATGTGTGTTAGTGTATTAATATATTTTATTTATTTTTTTTTTCAAAAATAACTTGTATTATCTTTTGGCCTAATCAATAAGTATAAGATGATCAATGACATGAAAATTATGTATTTTTTTTTTGTTATACCTATTCCTATTTTTATTCTTATATTATACATGAATCAACTACCAAAAAATATATGTGCATGTAATATTTAAATCTCTAATTTTTTATACGAAATATTATATATTCATGCATATGTCAAATGTCCCTAGAATTATCGGATCTTGAAGAAATTCATAATTTGAAATCCATAATATTAAAAATCATATATTTTTTGTTATATAGTTACTACTAAATTTATTTTTGTATTATACATTAATCAACTATAAATAAATACATCACATATTATATGTCCATGCAATAAAAAATAGTATTAAGTATATAACAAAAATATATGATTTTCAATGTTATGTATCCAAATTATGAATTTCTTCGAGAACCAGTGGCTCTAGGCGCATTTAGCGTATGCATGAATGTATAATATTTCATACAAAAATTTGAGACTTAAATATTGCTTGAGACTTAAATATTGCATGATAATATAATATGTAATGTATTTATTGGTGGTTGATTCATATATAATATAAAAATAAAAGTAGCAGGAGGTAACAAAAAAAATTATAATTTTCATGTCATGAATCATCATATATATAATTTTCTTTTTGTATTTTCATCTTATACCTATTGGTTAGGCCAAATTCATAATTTGGAATCATTAAATTAGTAGTAACTATATAAAAAAATATGATTTTTAATGTTATGAATTCCAAATTATGAATTTTTTCAAAGATTCGATAACTTTAGGGACATTTGGCATATGCGTGAATATATAATATTTCGTATAAAAAATTAGAGACTTAAATATTACATGTACATATAATATGCAATGTAATTTTTGGTAGTTGTTTTATGTATAATATAAGAATAAAAAAAGGAATATTAATAACAAAAAAAATACATGATTTTCATGTCATTGATCATCTTACACTTATTGGCTAGGCCAAAAGATAATACAAGTTATATCCAAAAATAAATAAATGAAATACATTACTACACTAACACACAAAAACCATGGAAGCGTATAATGATTATTGGAATACCCTACTCCCTGCCACGGATCTTGTGTAACACATTTCACACAGAATCCGTGGCAGACTACCACTGATTCTTAATTTTTTATAAACCGTAATATCCTGGCACGGATTTCATAGATATAAAATGGTACAAATGAATTATTATTTATAAAATTGTGTAATTTGATAATTTCTTTCTCCCTTTGATTTATATGGCTAAATTTAATAAAATCTATTGGTTATATGTAACATTATTATTTTTTTTATGAAAAGAAAAACTTTTGGAAAAGAAAGAATTTTAATTTTATTATACTTTTAATAAGGGAAATAAAATTTAATTTAAACCAAGATAAACCACTTGGTCCCTTAGGCTGCGTTTGGTAGCTGAGACTGGAAGAATGAAACTCAGTATTGTATTTGTTGGATAGGGATTAAGACTGAAATTTTAATAATTTTTTTTACTTAAATACCTTCACATAACATTAAAGTTTATAATATTAGCATTTATTCTTTTTTCATTGACTTAATTCAATATCTACTTTTCAGTATCTATCTCTTAGTAAGTTTAAACCAAACACAATATACAAATTTAATTTAGTTTCAGTCTTCCAGTCTTAGTCTCTCAGTCTCAGTTTTCCCGTCTCAATCTCTCTCTCAAACGCATCCTTAGATTTTTCTTTTCCTCTTCTTTTAATTCTTTTTACCTTTGTATTATTCAAATAAAACATTTTATAAATCAAATAAAAGCTTTGAATGAAGTAAATTTAAATTAAAATATTTAAATAATTAAATTATTAAAAAATTTAAGAAAATTAAATTCTTTAATTATGAATAAAGGGTCGCCAGCAGTCATTAAAGCCTAAAGGTTATTAAAATTTAAAACACATGTAAATTAAAAGACCGGAGAAGAGGGGGGGAGGGGGATGTTTAATATTAACGAAAAAAATAAAGTTTCAGTTTAAATCATATATCATTATTTTGTTTAATGACTTAGTCTCTCAAATTAAACCATCTAGTTGCTCTATATTTGAACACGTCTCATGTGTATATTCCATCAATGTCGATTTAGAGAAAGAAAATGTTTACTATACACCATCTCCAACAAAATCAGTTACTAGAAACTAGAAATTAAAGTAGGAGTAGCAATTATCACAAAAATTAATGTTGTAAAGATGTTTTGCACTACATCTATCATTAAAGCTGTAAAAATTAGTGGCGGAACAATAATGTTTATTTAAAACATGATTAAAAAACATCGCTTTCCTATTTATTATCCAGCAGTTCAACTGCACTTTAATATATAATGGCCACTTTTACTGTTTTATAACATATTTTATTTAAGTTTAATTTGGTAATTTCTTTTCATAAATAACTTGCTAAAGTTGGTTTTCGAAAAATATTTTTTTAAAAAATTTATAGTGCTGATATTTCAAATCAATCTAAAAATGACTTTTAATAAATACAAGTAACAACCATGGTTTTTAATATAAAATAGTTTTTAAAACATAAAATATCATCATAAACATAAGTAGAGAAATTTTTATCTAAATTAATTTAGCATCAATAATTAATTAAGGAAAATATGAAAATTTATTAATATTAAAGTTATATTTGAATTTTTAATTTTAATAAGTATGGAAAAATTGAAAATTTTGATTGTAAATGCCAAAGTTATATTAGATATTTTAATTTTAATAAGTAACAAGTACTCGTGATTTTTCAAAGTTATATTTAAGTATATGTTTTTGTTATGATTCATAGTAACTCAGTAATTAAAATTCACGATTAAAATAATTAGATTATCACAAATTATGGCATACCTAAAATGCTTATTTATGAGTTAAATATATTGTTTGGGTGATGACAAGTTACACTGATAAACAAGTTTTGATTTTATTAATTTCCACGAACAGTGACTTTGTGTGACAACAACTTTGGATTGATGAGGACAAATATTTTGTTAATTATATCCATGTAAGAAGACTCTTCACCAAGCATCAAGAATATTGAGAGATGTCAGAATGGTGGATCCCAACATGCAAGCAATCAACAATGGCAAAATGGCATCGATAGGTAAGTATGTAACCGCCACGCAAGCTCAAGTTAACGGTCAAATGTTACGGAGACTGGAGAGTGGAGTGTGCCCAACCACCACCAACCGCTCTACAACTGAACTATTCCCTGTCAAATGAAATGTATATATATAAGTAAAATTCCACCATTATTAACAGCAACACCTTAAGCCTTTAAACCCATTCACGATGACAAACTCAAGAGGTGATGAAAACAAACATGTAGCGGTCTTTGCTTTCCCCTTTGGCAGCCACCTTGAGCCTCTCTTAAACCTTGTTATCAACCTAGCTCATGCAGCTCCAAACTGCTCTTTCTCATTCATTGGCACTCATAAATCCAATGGAATCCTTTTCCCAAACCCCAACAACAACAATATCCCTGGTAACATAAAGGCCTATAGCATCAGTGATGGAATCCCACAGGGTCATATTCTGAGCTCCAACCCAGTTGAAAAGATTGATCTTTTTCTCAACACTGGTCCACACAACTTGCAAGAGGGAATAGACTTAGCAGTTGCAGACACAAGGAAAAGAGTCACTTGCATCATTTCTAATGCTTTTGTCACTGATTCTCTCATTGTTGCAAAGAACCTTCATGTTCCTTGGATTCCCGTTTGGCTTGCCATGTCATGCACACTCTCATCTCATTTTTACACTCATGCCATAAGGGACTATTGTGCCAATGCCTCTGTTGGAGAAACAGCTTCCTTGGGGGATTTTCTACCTGGTTTGCCGATGGTTTGTGTTGAAGATTTGCCGCAGGATGTTATCAACGGCGGTGAGGATGAGACACTGTTTTCGAAAACACTAGCTTCACTTGGTAGCGTTCTGCCTCAAGCAAAGGCAGTGGTCATGAACTTCTTTGAGGAATTAGACCCACCACTGTTCGTTCAAGACATGAGATCCAAGCTGCAGTCTTTGCTCTACCTTGCTCCAATGATTTCACCTCTGTTGAAATCATCATCATCATCTGAAGAAGACACAACTGGGTGCTTGTCATGGTTGGATAAGCAAGGTCCTAGATCAGTGGCGTATGTTTGCTTTGGGACAGTGGTGACACCACCACCTCATGAGTTGGTCGCGGCAGCGGAGGCATTGGAAGAAAGTGGCTTTCCATTTCTATGGTCTTTGAAGGACAATGTCAAGGGTGTCTTACCAAATGGGTTTGTTGAGAGGACAAGCATGCGTGGGAAAATAGTGCCCTGGGCTCCTCAAACTGAAGTCTTAGGACACAGTTCTGTGGGAGTGTTTGTGACTCACTGTGGTTGTAACTCTGTGATTCAGAGCATTAGCAATGGTGTTCCTATGATATGCAGACCATTCTTTGGAGATCAAGGGATAACTGGTAGAATGGTGCAGGATGCTTGGGAGATTGGGGTCATGGTTGAAGGTAGGGTGATCACCAAGAATAGATTGGTTAAAAGCTTGAATCTGATTCTGGTGGCGGAAGAAGGCAAGAAGATTAGGGAGAATGCAGTCAAGGTGAAGAAGATTGTCAGAGATGCAGCTAAGCCAGAAGGGAAAGCAGCTCAGGATTTCAACACTTTGGTGGAAATAATTTCTACTTGATTAAAGATGGAGCAAGTTATTATTAGTATTAATCCTGTAATCACTAAAGAGAATGGAGATGTTGTCACTTGTCACTAATAAATTATTAAATTGGATTTGGGAACAAGAATTCAGTGTTTCATCAAGTTAGTTTTATAAATGTAGTTCTTATCACCTTAACTGCATTCCTTACTGTGATTTTATCATCAACTTGGAAGCGCTTTTTCTTTTTCCCTTCTTCCTTCAAGCTCAGTAAAAAGAAACTGATTTGTTATAATGGACCATAAAATCATGTAGTCCACCACATGCATACACGAGAGAGATGTGAGATTAGAGGTAGAAAGACAACTAGATAAGGTAAAGGGTAAATGACATATGTATCCCCGACCTTGAAAAAATTGTACATATGTACCCTTCACCATTGAGAAATACGTGGGTGTCCCTCACCTTTAAGAAAACGGGACGTCCAAGCCCCTTCGTTAATTTGGGTAGCCAAGTGACAACGGAGCATGCAAATGTGGCAAAACCCATTACACTTTCTTTTCTTTTCTCTCCCTTCTCCCTAAGGGAGAGAAAAGAAAAAAAAGTGTAAAGGGTTATTGAGCCCCTGTAATGGGTTATTGGGCCCCATTTTTGCCACATTTGCATTTTTCGTTGTCACTTGGCTACCCAAATCAACGGAGGGGCTTGGACGTCTCGTTTTCTTAAAGGTGAGGGACACCCACATCTTTCTCAATGGTAAAGGGTACATATGTATAAAATTTTTAAAGATCGGGGTTACATATATCCTTTACCCTAAGGTAAATGAAGAGCATGAGACCTTAACATTGATTTTATTCGAGTGTTTCAGAAACAATATGTACTTATTCATGCTCAGGTTCTCAAGATTTTTGAGAGGTTGGCATTGCCAAGTTAGCCTTGCCACCACCAGCTGCAGAATCCTTCCATTGCTGAGTTATTGTTTTGATCTGTGTATAAAAGTTAACTCCTGCCTTGCCTGCAACAAACAAAATCAAATTCAAATAATATAAGCCTATATCATGAGAAAAATGACAAAATGTGATCCTCCTAAATAAATAAGCACACAAGGGCCAGCATTGTGAGAAATGACTCTACCATAGAAATTGAGATCCCCTGCAAATGAAGCCTTGTTTCCAGTAAATGAGAAAAAGGGTAGCGGAACTGGAATAGGGACATTGATGCCAACCTGGTACAATTGCAGTAACGAATCAAGATCCATAAGATAGCTATATTATACCACTGATTGAAATTCATTTACACTCTAATTCCAACTTCTACGAGAAAATACAGAAGTTCCCAATTATGTAACACATTACCTGTCCAGCCTCAATCTCAGTCTGAAATTTCCTTGCAGCAACACCCGAGGTAGTAAATATCGAAGCACCATTACCATACCTGTTGGAAAGTTCAGAATTTCAGAACAAGAAACACAGCAGTTTAACCAACAGCAGTAACAAGAAGGCGTTGTAAAACAAAATACTTGTTTTGGTTGACAATGTTTATGGCATCGTCCAAGCTCTCAGCCTGATGATAAAAAGACAGCAGAAATACACTGAATCAGCATATCCTATATTGAAACAAGCATAAAACCTACAAGATAAACGAATCTCTTCAACAAAAATGAAAAGATAAAACTAAAGAAATTACAAATAAAAAATGTTTTTTAATTGAAAATCATTAATCAGTTGGGAG
The DNA here is from genome assembly GCA_036250425.1 of Stylosanthes scabra. Lineage (NCBI taxonomy): Eukaryota > Viridiplantae > Streptophyta > Magnoliopsida > Fabales > Fabaceae > Stylosanthes > Stylosanthes scabra. The sequence goes on from JASCZI010092012.1 coordinate 11,496, forward strand.
GTCAATTGCTTTGAATCAGGTATTGAATTTTTTTCCCCTCACTATAAGAAGGGTGGGAGTGACAAATAGACCTACCTCCATCACAAGAAGAACTGGGCCGAAAATTTCCTCCTGCACATACCATGGTACACACAATCAAATCTAATACTTGAATATACATTAAAATTCATGTCTCTATGAAATTCATTTAAGAAAATACCTGGTAGCACTCCATGTTGGCATTGACATCTGATAGGAGGGTTGGGCCAACAAAATTTCCAGATTCATACCCTGGGACCTACTTGTCATGCACATATGAATGTATAAGTATTATGAAAACAGGGGGCTAGGCAAGCACTGCTCTATCTTATGAAAATGGAAAATGAGTTTAGCTACCTACCAAATTAAATTAGATTTATTTCACCCCCTGTACGTTATTCTACCTATTCTTTATTTTCAATGAGTATGTGGAGTATTGAAAAAAATAATAATAATATAAAGGCAGAAAAGCTACCACTATATTTCTTCCATCAAGCAATAGTCTGGCACCACTGTCAACCCCCGATTGCACTAATCTGTGTATCCGTTCCTTTGCCTGTGAAAGCACATATACAAAAATAGTGTGGAAATGATACTAGGAAGACCAGCAACAGTGATTTTAATTCAAAGTTCGAACCCACAGCCCGGAAAAGAGTAAACACAGAATAAAAAACAAAACCTGTTTGCTGATGACTGGACCGAGGTCAGTATCGGGTTCAGTTCCAGCGTTTACTTTTAGGGCTTTGGCACGCTCAACAAGTTTAGCTTCCCTGGAAAAATATGTGAAGGATGTAACCATTTGAATGTATATTTCAAGTACATCATTCAAGTTAATTTCCCAACGCCAAAAAAAAGTATTGATCTTCTCAAACATCTATGTCATCAGAAAGTTTAAATACTCATAAATCTTTTCTCTGGCGAACAATGAATTGATCACGCTATGATTTGAGTTAAAATAACAATATTTAGAATTTTGATCACACAGAAATTAAACAAAACTTGCTCTTTAGAGAAGTTGGCTTATTCAGTTTGGCAGACGACAAATATATACAGCACATTTTGAAAAAAAAACCTAACTAGAGAAGGAGCTTCAAAAATTGTGTCAGTGTTAGATGCTATGACAGAAATTGTAAAAGGAAAAATAAAATGAAAGAGAATAGGGTATGTTACCAAGGTTTTGAGCCTCCAACAAAAATAACTGTGCTGAGAGCCATGCACCTTTGTCCAGCAGCACCAAAACCAGCAGCGACTAAAGCATTTAAAGTAGCATCAACATTTGAATCTGGCAAGACAATGGCGTGATTCTTGGCCCCCATATTAGACTGAAGACAAAAAGTTTGTTAGGTGTCCAACTTCCTATCATTGCATGGGGGACATAAACCAACAATTTTACAAAGGGGAGTAAAAAGTAAAATGCACCTACTTGAACACGTTTCCCTTTAGCTGCTGCTCTTGAATATATGTGCATTCCAGCCTTCCACACAAAAAGAATATCATCAAACAAGCATACAAAATAAAATATAAGAGATTGCCATTTGCAAAATTTTATTGTCTAAATCAGTTGACTTCTATCATTCTTTCTATCAAAGCACAGCCAAACCATCAAAATGATTCAATTTTATCAAGCATGTAATAATACATATTACTAGATGACTTACAACATTTGAACCAACAAAGGATATGGCTTTGATGTCGTCATCATCACAAATAGCATTCACAATATCCTGTCATTAAATGCAAAATTAAGAACATCAATCAGTAAGAAAGATAAACATAACAACTGGTTTACACTCGAATATATCATCATTTATAATAGCATAAACATTCATGATTCTACAAAATTTCATATTGGATTTGTTGAATATATTGTAAGATGTCAAATGCCAAATGCCAAATGAGCCCCTAAGTGATTTCACTAGTTAAGTATCACAAGACAGAGATAGAATACAATTGTTTAATAAAAAGAAATAGTGATGCATACATGAGTTCCATGGACAATATTTAAGACACCTTCCGGCAGACCAGCCTCCAATGCCAATTCAGCTAGCATTATAGAAGCACCTGGATCTTTCTCTGATGGCTTTAGAACATAGGTATTACCACAGGTAACAGCAATTGGGAACATCTGCAGATAGATCGTAGACATTTGAAATCTGTTACCATGCACCATACAGTATTACATAACACATATGCTATGTTCCTATACAATCATATGGATAGACAAATACAAAGTTGTTACAGCTAAAAGTTTCTAGATTTTCCTATAGATTAGACATTTTTATGAATTTGACGGTCGGCCAAATAATAAATAAAGGTTAACTGAATAATTAAAAGGTCAAAGATGAAATGATGAAGTAAGACAAAAGCACAATCAAGATCAAAAAGTAACAGACACTTACCCACAAGGGAATCATTGCAGGAAAGTTGAAAGGACAAATACCAGCACAGACACCAAGTGGTTCTCTAATGCTGTAAGTATCAATTCCATGTGCTACATTTGAAACATACTCCCCCATTTGTAGAGTTGCCATCCCACAAGCATGTTCGACAACCTCTAGAAAACATAAATTAAAATATTCAGAGAGCTCCATCACCAAAAACTATGAGCTCAGCTCAACCAAAATCTCATTACAAGAAAAACCAACCTAAACCACGAAATACATCTCCTTGTGCATCCTTTAATGTCTTTCCTTGTTCAGTGGTCACACTCAGTGCAAGTTTATCCTAAAGCAGTTAAAAAGTAAGCATTCATACTCAATAACGTTAATGGTAGCATGCAGTGCTGGCATTGGTCTCGATATGCTTGCAAACAAATATGAGAGCCCAATCATGCTCGAAAATGCCTACCATATCTCTGCGTATAAGCTCCTGAAGCTTCAGCATAACACGCTGGCGTGTCGTAATAGGAGTGTTACGCCATGATGGAAATGCTTTCTTTGCTGCAGATACAGCAGCTTTAAACTCTTCATTTGTAGTCAAAGGAAGTTTTGAAACAACTTCTTGGGTTGCCTATGATCAGATTATAGAAACATTATGAGTCTGCAATGCTCAAAACCATAAAGAAATATTCAACTGTATATTTTTATATTTGAAACCACACTTACTGGGTTTATGACATCAATGAAAGATGATGCTTTTGAGTCAACAAAACTGCCACCAATAAGATTTGGAACCCTCTGATAAAACACAATTAACAGAGGAAGGGAGAATGAGATATAAAACACAACACATTGACCCTACAGGAGCTTGATGTTTATTATGTGAAATCCACTTCTAACTAACAGTTAAGTTCCTGAAATTCCTTAAGCCATAACACAATATGAACTACACATGGGACCAAAATCAATAGTATACCTCACTAATTAGTTGGGATTGAAAAGGAACAAAAGCATGCAACTTTGTTGATGGGGAATGTAAAGTTGAGCTTACCTGGGGATTGCGCTTACTGGCAGATGGCTGAGCAACCGTTGACATATATGAACTTCCCAAAGCAAAGATCTGAGGCCTCAAAATGTTCAACTTCTTCACTGTACATATATAAAAAATCAAACTTTTTCCTTACCAGAATCCAGATTTTAAGGATTGATCAACCAGTTATATCTGGGCACCCAAAAAAAAAAGCAGGAAATAGTTTCACTAACCTCGTTGAATAGAAAGCTGCAACATCGGGATTTCCTTGCTGTGAATCGTTCTTCGGTGTCTGAAGAAGAAATCAAGGATGTGGAGAATTTGGGAGTTGGGAGTGAGAAGCGAGAAACGAAGCTAAAGCTGGTGACACACTAGTTTCTCAAGTGATGCTAATCGCAAAGCTGTGTCAACTTATAGAAACCGGAAACGACAAAATAAACTGATAAGCATCCAAATCAGATTCAATCTCTCGCAGCAGGTAGGACTATTAAATATTATTTCATCAAATAATTTTCTAATAAACGTGGATTATCATTTCGGAGGAATATTTCCAACACAAGGAACTACTCAACTACTATTGGATTGAGAAAAAAGGGTGAAAAAGGGAAAATAATTAATGATTAATGAAATCGATAAATAAGTATCACAGATTAGAACCTATGAAAAATTCATATACTATTTGGTTTATTGATGTAGTAATTATTTTTGTTTACATCCACAGTATCAGTTAGAATAGGTTTAAGTGATTTATTAATTATTTCTTATCGACGTCAATATAAAATTTGAAAATTAAATCTTATAATAAAATAAATATTAATATCTGGAGTTTATATATGAACATCTTATATTAACATATAATTTTGCAAAGGATGTCCGCATTGTAACTTAGAGCATTATGTCACGATAAATTTTAGAACGTTACTTTTAAACGGTGTTTAAATAGTATTCTGGAGTATTTGAGAATGCTCTTGATGGTTCCGGAATGTTCTAGAATACCCCGG
>JASCZI010092017.1:3672-15856 GCA_036250425.1 Stylosanthes scabra
AACATTTTTTTCAAAACGTAACTTTGGTAAACCAATTACTAATTCTTTTGAAACCAATTTGTTAAGATGGTCCATGTGAATGTGACAAACTCTTCGATGCCATAACCAAGTATCTTCTTGTTTGCTAACAAGGCATTTCGCATCATTTGAAGAAATATTATCTAGATTAATCATATAGATGTTGTCAACACAATTACCAACGAATACAATTTCATTAGTGTCTTGCCTTTTTACTAAACAACATTTTGAATCAAAAGTGACTAAGTTTCCTTTGTCACAGAGTTGGCTAACACTAAGTAAATTGTGTTTTAATCCTTTGACAAGCATCACATTTTCTAAAGAGGGAGAGTTAGAGTTACCGATACTTCCAACTCCTACGATTTTGCCTTTGTTATTGTCACCAAAAATAACATTTCCTCCATTGATTGGCTTTATGTTGATGAAGTTTGTTGCTTCACCCGTCATGTGCTTGGAGCATCCACTATCTACATAGAATTTTAAGTTCTTTGCTCCATTACGCACCTACAAAACAGATTCAGAATTTTGTTTTAGGTACCCAAGTGAATTTGGGTTCTTGGTGGTTATATTGACCATATTGATCATATGGTACCCAACCCATGCCTTGGCTTTGTAATTGCATATGTTTAATTTTGGTAAAACATACAGGTGCAATATAACCTATTTTATTACAATAATGACATGTAATATGCGGATTATGCATTCTAGGCATATGCATTTTGATTTGGGTTTCTAAATGATGCATGTTTAGGTGATTGCCTAAATGCTTCATTCCTCTTAGGCTTACTAGCTTTTTGAGCTTGTGGTTGCCTAATGGGAGACTTAGCGTTTTCCAATTAGGATTGTTCTTTTTGAATCCTACACCTTCTCTATTATGAGCATGTTTTTGACTTTTGAGAAGTTCATTCAAGTTCTTTGATGATTCATTAAACTTGGATAAATGTTTCTTAAGTTTTTCTATTTCTATTAAATGCTCTTTACAAGAGTTACATGATTCATTATTTGGTTCACATTTATGTTTGCCAACAGTTATATTTTCAATTTTCAAATCATTAATTTGTTTTTGAAATTCCAAATTTTTCTTTTTCATAGATGAAAACTCTTTGGCAAGTTTTGTGAATTCTTCAAGTAAGGAATCATACTCATCTTGTAATTCATTAGAAGAGTTGGGGTCAAAATCACATACCTCGTTTTCTTTAGCCATGAGGCATATGTTGGCATTTTCATCTTTGTCGGATGAATCGCTTTCTTCGTTCTCCCAAGAGATGTATGCCTTCTTCTTCTTCTTGAATCTCTTCTCCTTTTCTTCTTTTTGAGCTTTTGGGCAATTTGGTTTTATGTGCCCAATTTCACTACAACCAAAACATTTTGGTGGTTGTTTTTCTTTGTTCTTGAATTTGAAATTCTTCCTTTGACCAAGACGGTTGAATCTCTTTAATAAAAATGCAAGTTCCTCTTCTTCATCTTCAAATTCCTCAATTTCATCTTCTTGATAATTTGAAGATTTGAGTGCTAAGCTTTTCTTTTTCTTTTCTTCTTCACTTTGATTGTTGAGGTACTTCATTTCATAAGCTAAGAGATTTCTTCTTATTTGATCGTAGGTAAGAACATTGAAATTTCTTCCTTCTTCTATGGCGGTAATTTTCGAATCCCATTTGGGAGTGAGACTCCATAGAACTTTGTCAATAATTTCTTCTTCGGTAAATTCCTTTCCAAGCATCTTCAAGGAATTTATGATCTTGTTGAGCTTCTCAAGAGTAACTTCTACTCCTTCTCCTTCTTGCATTTTGAATAATTGATATTCACGAGTCAAAGTACTGATTTTTGATTTCTTCACGTGGTCGGTTTCTTCAAAAGTGATAACTAATTTATCCCAAATTTCCATTGCGATTATGCAAGTGGAAATTTTCATATAGTCATCTTGATTTAGACCATAATGAAGAAAATTGATAGCTTTAAAGTTGAAAGCTATTTTCTTCCAATCATCTTCGTTGTATTCCTTCTTTGTTTTTGGAACTTCTTTCTCCACATCTTTGCCGTCCACCTTTTGAGTAGTCTTCTTTGTTGGAATATAGTTCCCTTCTTCAATTACATCCCAAATTCGTGAGTCTTGGGAACATATCCATATCATCATCCTATTTTTCCAATAGGAGAAGTTAACTCCATCAAAAATCGGTGGTCGTGTGATTGAGATTCCTTCATTGTTCTTGTTGCTAAAGCTTGTGCTTGCCATTTGATCGTTTCTGCAAAACTGTTAAGTCTTAAAAAGAGAATGAACCAAAGCTATGATACCAATTGTTAGTCGATAAGCACGTTATATTCAATACTCAAGAGGGGGTGAATTGAGTATATAAGCAACAATGATAAATTTTCGCGGAAGCTTAAATTACTTTGAAAATAAATTGCTCAAATGATTGTACTAGTATTTTTCCAAGGACTTAAGCCACTTCTTAAGTACTTACAAGGAGCTTGTACTTTCCAAAACACTTGTAAAATATAAATGACGATAATTAAAGAGATGAAGGATAGAGATACGATACACAAGATTTATAGTGGTTCGGCACAATCTTTGCCTACACTCTTTCCTAATCACAATTAGGAAGTTCAACTATCCACCAAGCTTCAATAGGTGCTTGACAAACCTCTTACAAACACGAGCACTTGAGATACGCCTCACGGACTAGACCACACCATATACTAACCCACTCCACTTGAAGTAATCCCAACTTCAAGATTTTCCCTTGAGTGCTTAGTATACTCTACAGATCCTTACCGACTATAGTGTATACTCAAATGTCACAACAAAGAATAGCTACACCACTATTCTTTCACAATACAACGTATTGAATGATTTTTGACTTGCTCTCTACAAGAGTATGTGTTTACAAATTAAGCTCTATGAACCAATCAATAATATCCCTCAAATTGTGTATAATAACACTTTGAAAATAGCTATTGAAGTATAATAACAAGATTGATTGGAAATGATGTTGTATATCAAAAGAGGCTTCAAACCATGTATTTATAGCATTCTAAAGTGATTAGAACGTTATATGGTAGGTAGAGTGGAGCCATTTTTCAAAAACTAGCCGTTTTGTGCTTTTTCAGCACATCTGCATCGGTGCAACTACCTCTGCATCGATGCAGATATAGCCGTTGAGCCAAAATTTCAAATTTCAGGCTCTTTGCATCGATGCAGCCTCTGTTGCATCGATGCAACTTGTGCAAAACAGCTTACGTTCTTACGTTAAGCTGTTTGCATCGATGCAAGCATCATTGCAGCGATGCAAATGGCCCAAAAACACATAAAAACGTATTTGAACCATCTTGCATGGGTTTCTAACATATAACACATGTTTTGTATGATCATATGACATTAAAAACATATTTTAGAAAACTCTTTGGTTATATTTCAATTTTAAAACATTTTCTAACATAATAACACATTTAAAAAGGTTTTAAAAAAAAACTCTTTTGTGTGTGTGTGTTGAGAGATAAATATGAATTAGTTCTTGACAAGATATTACCTAAGTCCTAAGATACTAATCTTCTTCATAACCTTGCAGACTTCGTTATCTTTGTCGTTGTTGTTGTTTTGCTTTCAAATATAATTCTTCAAAAACTTCATTGATTGTCCTTTGTCATTTGGTTGTCATTCATTAAAACCTTAAATATAAACCTTTGTATACAAACAAACATCATGGTTTACATTCATCACTAGTAGAACAAGATTAGGAAGCTTGGTCTGAATGGAAGGAAGCGGGTTAGCATGATATATTATCGGATTCCAATTTTCATTGTGTTTCAGGGGTGAAGTATGGTTGTTTTGCTCAGAATCTGTGGGAGGTTATCACTTCTTTTGTATGCTTCATTTACTCAGAATCTGCGGCGGGATCCAACAGATTCTAAATACATTTTTCACCTTGCCGCGAATTCTGAATCCTCGTTACCCTCTCACAGATTCTATAGAGTTGTGAAAAACAGAGCAATCTAATCATTTAATACTGATTGATTGGTGTAGTCTGATAATTTTGTTTGATAGTGAATTTAAATAAGTAACTTTCCCTATTATGTATTTATGTATTATTAATAAATTAAATTACTAGCTTCATGATATTTTGATTACTTGTGTAAAGAAAAGGAATTTGGGTTTAAATACCCATCTTAAGCCGTAATTAATGATGTCAAAAATGTAAAACAAAAAAAAACCTATTAAATGATTCAATATTCTTTTTAAGGAATATATATTTATTGTTTAAGTCATATTTAATGTTTATTTTATATTTTAAATATATTTTTATAAAAAAATTAATTTGGTGGTTGAATTGATATATACCTAGATTAATTGTAATAATATTTTAATTTTATTAAAATTTGGATTATGTTTGTGAAGTGGGCAAATTACCTAGATATTAAACAACTGGAGCAAAATATTACTCAAATGTCCTTTATTGAAATTTTACATGCATTTATCTTAAAATATTTATATATAATTCGTGGCAGTGTTCCATATATCATACAAATATATATAATCTGTAGAACCATGTTATAAATTATGAAGAAACAGTGAATAACAATATAATTCATTGAACGCGCTATATATAAATTATGAACAAATACTTAGTATACTAATAATTTATGAGAAAGCTTGCTGTAAATTATGAATAAATACGAAGTATGCAGATAATATATTCCATGGAGGCCTGTAATGGATTATGGACTTATTAGTTATAATGATAAAGATAAAAAGAAATTAAAGGAGTCTAATAACTTAATTTTACACTATTTAACATATAAAATAAAAAATTTTAAATATTATATTTAAATTAAATTCTAAATAATTAATTTATCGTGTCCTTAGTTTGCTGTTTTTATTAGACTATAAAACTTGATAATTATAATGTATAATCTCAGAGTATGTTTTATAAAACTTTATATTTTAAATTTTGTTTATTATTGTTTACTAAATTTATATACATTTATTATTGAAGAAATTCAAGATGACTAATATTTTTTTCCAATAATAACCGATTCAAATAAAAAATGTTATTAATAAATTTTTTGAATTATTAAAATGCTAAAGAAATTATTATTGTTTTAAGAACATTTTTCAATAATTTAAAATTAAATAGCTTCTATTGAAAATATACATGGTTAATATGTAAATACTCATATAAAATTATTCTCGTGTGTATATTAGGGGTGTCAAAAATCCCCGCACACAGTGGGGATCCCGCGGGCACTGCCTTGAATGGGACCCGAACGTCTAAATTTTTTCCATGGGGATGGGATGGGGGCAAAACTTCCCCGAGTCAAGCGTGGGGACCCAAGCGGCGATGCCCGCCCCAACATTCTCTGAACCAATTTAAATACCTAAAATATTCTTATTAATTAATTTTTAATATAGGTTTTTTAGTCATTTCATATCTCATTATGTTAAATTATTTTATCTTTTGGATATAATGTTAAGTTTTAAATAATTTATTACTTTGGACAAGATATATTTAAATGATGATTCAATATATTAATATTTTTGAACTAATTTCTCAACTTTTTATTTATTTTTATTAAAATTTCTTTTAAAATTATCAAAGAGCGATGGAAAATGGAAAATTCGTGAAAAATGGGAAATCCGCGGAGAATGGGGACGGGGCAAAAAATTCCCTGTGACGAGTAATGGGGCGGGGATGGGGAGAGATTTAGGGGGCAGGACGAAGAGCAGGAAGGCATCCCCCGCCCCGCCCCATTCCGTCCCATTGACACCCATAGTGCATGTTCTATTAATCTATTACTCTATGTTCCGATTCCATTTAATACAAGTAGTACAACTTATAATAAATTCGCGAGTACATGAAGGTTACAAATTAGATAAAATATTACATAGATTTTTAACTATACGTAGTCATAACTTTTTTATTTTAACTTATGTTTCCATTTATGAATTGCTATTGAACTAAATACTTAATATTAGATGTTATAAATATATAATTACGAATATTATTTACATAAAATTATAAACAATAATTATAGACAACCAAACATTTTTAGCAACCAAGTTCAAACAAGTTCAACAACTCCATGCGCTTTTCACGTTTTTCAGTTTCTGCAGCTTCTTCTTCCTCCTCCTTCTCATCATTATTCTTCTCCTTCTTCTTCATAAACTCATGTTGTTTCTTCCGACGACGACGACAATGACGGCGACGACGACTACAAGAGGGAGGAGGGCAAGAAGGAGGAGGAGAGGAAAAGGATGTGGAGGATGAAGAAGAAAAGAAAAGAAAACCCATTTCTGTTTTCATGAAAATCTGTTCCTGTTTTTCATGAAAATATGTTTCTGTTTTTCATGAAAAAATCCATTTTTGTTTTCATGAAAATCCAATTCAGCTTTTATATGAAAATTTATTTCTGTTTTTTATAAAAATCTAATTCAGTTTTTCATCAAAATATGTTTCTATTTTTCATGAATATCCACAACACAATGATGAACAGAAGAAGATGATGAAGAAGAAGAGGAGGAGGAGGAGGAGGAGGAGGAGGAGGAGGAGGAGGAAGAAGAAGAAGAAGAAGAAGAAGAAGAAGAAGAAGAAGAAGAAGAAGAAGAAGAAGAAGAAGAAGAAGACAACGACGATGGCAGTGACAAAAACGATAATGATGGCGGCGGCAGCAACGACGGTGACAAAGGCGACGACAATGGTGTTGCAGTAGGAAGAAGAAGAAAAAAGAGGAGGAGGCGTTGCAACATGAAGAAAAAGGAGAAGAAGAACGCGTGTGTTTTCCCGTTCTTTATGTGAGAGTGGTTATTTTTTTCTTGGTTGAGCTTGGTTAGTGAAATTGCTTGGATATATAGCTTGGTTGAGCTTGGATATATAGCATTCCTGAACGCTCGTTTTTGCTTGGTTAGTGAAATATAGTAACTTTGGATTATGACTACTTATCACTATTCTTTTCTTGGAGGAGAAAGCTAAGGTAATTTTCACTTGATATTGATATTCATTTATTTATTATTTATTTGCTCATCATTGATGTTAATACAAATTGTTACATTTCCTTGTATAGATAGTTGTTAGTAGTGATTCTTTTATTGCCCATGCTGAGCTGTACAAATTAGTTAGAGTAACAATGTACGTTTGTTAGAATTTAGTGATAGTATAAATAGAAGATTGTGGCTCTGTGTTCTTTGAGACTCCTCATTAATACAAGTTTCATTTTCAATTTCTTCTTGGTTTTCTCTATTCTGATATTTTTCTCCATGCTCACACCCAATTTTCACATGGTGCAGTGAGCGTGGATGGAGGAATATGGAGATACCGATTGAAGAATGAGAAGCTTGCTCTCTAATTCACAATTCATTGACGTGATTAGAGGAGGATGATGAGTCCAGCTTCATAGTTGAAGTATTTGTTCGCGAATTTCCATTTCGCAGATCTTATATCACTTCTCCCTTTGTTCGTTCGATCTGAACAATTTTCTTTTTCATCTCTCACAAATTTTAGGTTTCTTTCTCACTTCTCATCTATTTTCTTTCTTCTTCCCTCTTGAACTCACACAACAGAGCTTGATGAGAGCTCGATTATTTCACTACTTCATCGCAAAAAACTAAATAACGAGTTTCCGATCAACAAGATCGAGAGAAAAAGGATACAAGATCTTCTGTCAAACTCGCAGTGATGGATGCAAAGTCAGATCCAAGTGCTGGAGCCACTCCTATGATGGATATGCAGCAATTTGAAGCATTCTTCAATCAAGTTCCACAGATCCAAAGCCATCCCAACAAGACAAATCCAAATCAAGATCTCTCAAGTCCCTATTACATACTCCCATCTGAGAATCCAGGTATATGTATTACCAATGTGACGCTTACTGGTTCAAATTAGAGTACGTGGAGCAAGGCTATTACTATAGCCCTTACTTTTAAGAACAAATTTGAATTCGTTGATGGCACAATTTTTAAACCTGAGATAACTGATCCACTTTTCAAGGCATGGTAGCGATGCAATACATATGTGGTTGCTTTGATTAATCTTTCCCTCAGTCTAGACATCTACCAAACTTTCTCTGGAATAGTATAGGTTATGAATTATGGGATGACCTTAAGCATCGTTATTATCAAGGTGATAGGTTCAGAGTAGCTGAATTAAATGATGAAGTATATGCACTGAAACAGGGAGATATATCTGTCACTGCCTATTTTGGCAAACTTAAGAATCTTTGGGAAGAGATTGATGATTTTAGGACTATACCTGGATGTGATTGTGTGAAGTGTGAATGTGGGTTAGGAGTTGTTAGGCAACATAGGGAGGAAGATAGGGTCACGAAGTTTTTGCGTGGACTTGGAGAGCAGTATTCTACTGTCAAGTCACAAGTTATGTTGATGGATACTTTGCCCAATGTGAATAAAATTCTATCCATGATTACACAGCAAGAAAAGCAACTGCTCAGTTTTGGTAATCCCTTGGATGCTAAGATTTTGGCAGTTTCTTCTAACAGTAATACATGTTTATGTCAACCTAACGACAAAGGCAAGAGCAATAGTGTCAAGAATCAATTTCACAAAGGGCAATGTCGCAGGAAATTTCAGTGTACTCACTGTGGAAAGGATGGACATACTGTGGATAAATGCTATAAGAAGCATGGTTATCCACCTAACTTCAAAGCTTGATTTGAGAAGCCCACTCCTATTCTCAATTGCATGACTGTAGCAGATGCTACTGAGGATGAAAATGATGATTTCAGTGTTCCCCAAATGGTTAGAAGTGAACTAGCCATAAATGAATTCACTCCAGAACAACGGGAGGCATTTCTAGCCTTCTCAACAGACAAGATGCAAGTCATTCTCATAGTGTAAGCCAGATTTCAGCCAAAACCAATCACTCTCCTCATAAAGGTAGAACGGTACATGTCTTACATTTTAAATCTCATCTTCAGCTTCTAAATATTTCAACTAAAAAACACAAGCCATGGGTTGTAGACACTGGTGTGACTAACCATGTCTCATATAACCTGGCTGACTTCCAAAGTTATTTCAAAGTTGAGCCAATTATTGTAAGGTTACCCAATGGAGCACTCACTACCAGCTGCATAATGGGAACTATTGTGTTTTCTGACAATCTTTATTTAACAAATGCATTGCTCATTCCTACTTTCAATTTCAAACTCATGTCAGTTTCAAAACTTTGTGCATCATTACGTTGTACAATGAGTTTCACTGATAAAATTTGTGAGATACAGGATCTGCACACTTTGAGGATGATTGGTGCAGCTAGCAATGTTGATGGTTTACACATTCTGCATCCCGCAGACAAATTTCCTAGTCTTTGTGGCATGATAGATTAGGTTATCCATCTCATGATAGGCTAGTTGCATTGCAAAAGGATTTTGATTTTTTTGATTGTACAAAGCATATAGGACCCTGCCATTCTTGTCATCTTGGGAAACAGAATCGATTATCTTTTCCTATTAGTTATAGTATTGCAGCAAATATGTTTGATTTCATTCATGTTGACATTTGGGGACCTGTGTCTGTTCCCTCCTTTACTGGAAAATGTTATTTTCTTACTATAGTGGATGATTGTTCTCGGTTTATTTGGATTCTATTCATGAAAACTAAGGCAGAAGCTTCACCATTAATTAAGGATTTTGTAATTTTGTCAAGACATAGTTTAATGCAATAGTTAAAACAATTTGCACGGATAATGGCCCTGGTTTTTCGATGCCAAATTTTTATAGCTTTAATGGCATAAGTCATCAAAGAACTTGTGTAGAAACACTACAACAGAATGGCATTGTTGAGCGAAAGCATCAACATATTCTTGTTGTAAGCCCCGAATCCGCGGTTAGTCAGAACGGCGCGATTACGGGATAATCCGTGCCACTCAAAGCGTTATAGCGACAGTTGGGACCCAAACCCAAACAAACACGATGGCCTTGGAATTTGGGATTTCCGCTGAGAGTATTGAGTCCAGTGGAATTTTCCAGGTGGAACCAGACAATCAGCTAGTTCAAGGTGCACCGGGACCCGCACAGTTAATTTAATTAGCGGTACCGGCTTGATACCGCCGGAAGCGAGATAAAGTGAAAACGGAGATATGAATGTGATCACGAAAATGTTTAGGACACGAGCACGAACACCTACGTTGAAGATTTGGCCCGGAAAGGACCAAACCACGTAATTACGAGAATGCCATTCATTAATGGCTATAAATAGAGCTTCAGCTTCTCTTTCCTTCTCATTTGAGAACAAGAGTTGAGCTGAGAGTTGATTCAAGAGTTGCTTCTGAATCAACTCTAGTACTATTCACCGCCACCTTCCGGTGGCCGTAACTTCCACACTGGAGCTCCGATTGACGCACCGTTTGCGGCCACGCGAAACTCTCATCACCCTCTACATTTTTTTCCCACCTTTGAGGTATGGGTATCATGTTTTCCTTTTTGTTCTTCCCCTTCAAATCTGTACACGTTTTGAGCTTTGGGTGTTTTTGTGTTTCCGAGGTTCTTGTCATTCTTAGGGCATTCTAGCTCGAGCAAGGACCATGAATCACCACCCACACGGTAGAATGAAGGTATATGCAACCACAACCTCCATTCTTGTGTTTTTATGAACCCTAAATCCATGATATTTGGGGGTTCTTGTGTTGTTAAGTGTTATGGGCAAGGTTAGAAGCTATGGAAGGGGTAGATGGAGCAATGACGAGCTTGAGGATGCATGAGGAGTTATGGGTATGGAAGGCTGTGCTTGGATGATCAAATGGAGTGGTGGAACCACGTTTGCATGTTTGAGCTCGGAATCCAGGTACGGTTTAGGACTCGTTAAGGTAAAAGGTAACCTAGCATGATAAACTAGGTTAGTTGGACCTAGAATGAGCTTGATAGTGTGGTAAAACAAAGAGAAACTAGTGATATAGATGTTATGAATGCTTGCTTGTAATGGTTGATGATGATGATTGTTTGAGAATTGTGTGAATTGTATATGAACTGTAAAGCATTTAAGAAAATGAATGGATGCCTATGCGTGAGATGTATGTGTGGTAGAAGGCTTTGAAAATGGTTATTTTTGGTGGAGAAATAAGTGGAAGGAGTGTGGAATATCATTCAAGTGTTTTGGACTAGTTTTACAAATATTTTGATGTTTTAAAGTGTCAAGAAAACTGGTTTTTGTGTGAACTTTGGTGAGCCACAACCGTGATTTCGGCTTGTCAAATTATTTACAAAGCAAAAGGATTTAAAGAGTCTTTTGTAGTATATTAAATGAATTTAAAATGGTTGGATTTGGTTTGGTGAGCAAAGAGATTTGAGTGTTTGAAGATTAAAGAAAAGTTTTGGAAAATTCTGCAAGTGTAGACCCTGCTGGAATCGACTCTGCACTGCACAGAGTCGACTCTCAGGGCCTTGTTTGGAACAAAAACGAGTTTTGAGACATCCAGAGTCCACTCTAGGAACTTCAGAGTCGATTCTAAAGTGGACAGAGACCAAATCCTACTTCCAGACCTGTCAGAGAATCGACTCTAGCCCTTCAGAGTCGACTCTCCTGAGAGTAACTTTGATTTCAACTATTATAAGTAACATGAGTTAACTCTGAAGGGTTCTAGAGTTGATTATAATTTGGACAGAAACGATTTTTGAGTTAAAACGTTGCAGGGAGTCGACTCTGAGTGGCCCGAATCGACTCCATCTTTCAAAGTGAACTTCAAAGAGGCACAGGAATCGACTCAGGGAATGCCAGAGTCGATTCCCACGTGCCTCAAATTCTAAAATGATGTTCAAAAGCTCTACAGAATCGACTCTAGCTCTTCAGAGTCGATTCTAACAGCATTGTTTTGTAATTTCAAGTGAATTTAAATAACTAGGATGTTAGTCACGTAGCACGGATACTCAAGAGGGGGGGTGAATTGAGTATCTTAACAACAATTAATATTTTTCGCGGAAGCTTAAATTACTTTGAATATAAACAACTCAAATGCTCGTACTAGTATTTTTCCTTGGGCCTAAGTCAATTCTTAAGTACTTACAAGGAGCTTTTACTTTCCAAGACACTTGTAAAATGTAAATGACAATAATTAAAGGGATGAAGGATAGAGATACGATACACAAGATTTATAGTGGTTCGGCACAATCTCTTTGCCTACGTCCACTCTTCTCAATCACAATTGAGATATCCACTAAACCACCA
>JASCZI010092018.1:0-15842 GCA_036250425.1 Stylosanthes scabra
TATATATATATATATATATATATATATATATATATATATATATATATATATATATATATACACGAGAAGGTGGACAATCGTATCCACAATTCGGTCGATTTTTGCAATATTTGTTACATGTTTTTGGTCCTTGTTGGGCTAAAAAAAAAGAAACGTCACAAATGATAAGTTAAAAGTACATGTTAAAAAAAAAAGAACTAAAAGTAAAAGGTTGGATAGAGCTCTGCTAGGGTTTAGTAAGTGTACGGTTGAGTCTTGTTCTAACGACTAGTTGTTATCGTCTCCCTTATGAGAGGGGGCTTTGTGAGGGGGGTGCTTCCAGACCCCACGCACCAAGAGATATGGCCAGAAAGGAGGGTGAGATCTCCAATAGGTACCTGAAGAAAAGTAGGGTGGGAGAGGATAATGAGTTCTCGGGAAGGATGGTAGCGGAGGAGGATAGAGAGGTTGCCATGGAAGAAGCCGGGGTGACTAGAGGAGGTGATGACAGGAGGGTAGACGAAAGTGAGACGAGAGCACGTAACAATGACGAAACTTTGCTTGGTGCTGAAGATCAGCATGCTAAGAGATCCTATGTAAGTATGGTTAAAGGTCCACACTTTGTATTTGAATCGGAGTCTGATGAGGATGATACATCAAGTGGGGAGGATGAGGAGTCCGAGGAAGAGTCGGAGTTTGATTACTCTGACGGGGAAGGGATCAAACCAGGAACGGAGGAATGGGACGACAAGAGATTGACCCCGAGGAGGAAGATCATCTGGGATGAAAAAGGATGTCCATGCTTAGTCCTCAACAGGGCGGAACAGCGGAGGCTAAACTATGCGTGGAGTAACACATTGATAGTTAAACTGATGGGGAGATGGATAGGCTATGGTATTCTCCGAAAGAAACTTGATACAATGTGGATAAAGGAAGGAACAATGAGTTTAATCGACGTGGGGAATGACTTTTTCCTCGTTAGGTGCTCTGCAAAGGAAGATTACGAGCTGGCCTTAACAGGTGGTCCATGGATGATCTATGACAACTACCTTACAGTCCAGCGATGGAGACCGGATTTTAACCCCAATGGAGAAAAACTTGAGAAGATTGCGGCGTGGGTTAGATTTCCTGAACTCCCGATAGAGTATTATGATAAGCATATTCTCCGAACCATTGGGAATCTAATTAGGAAGACACTTAAGATAGATTACAATACTGCGGAGCAGGCTCGGGGCAGATTTGCGAGGATCTGCGTTGAACTTGATCTAACCAAACCTCTAAGATCAAGGTTGCGAGTCGAAAGGAGAGTGGTGCTGGTGGAATATGAGGGGTTGCATGAAATATGCTTCCATTGTGGGAGATGGGGACATTCCCTCGAGTACTGCCCGGAAAAACCAGTAGATCAACCGAAGACTGGGGAAGATAATGAGTATACCTCCCATGCAAATGGGGGAGAGACTGGAAGAGAGCGGAGGGCGGAAAAAGCGGCAGTGACAGAGAATGGAGGCCAGGGGCAATATAGGAAATGGATGATTGTGCAAAGGGCTCGAAGGGGCGAGAGGGTCAATTCAGGGAAGGAAGCAGAAAAAGATCCTCAAGGAAATCAAGGGTCCAGATTTAGTGCTTTGCAGGAGGGAGAGATAAATGAGGTACAGCAGGAAAAACAGGTGAGTAGTGAGAAAGGGAAGGAGGTCCAGAAGGAGGGAATTGTGGAGCAACCAACAAAAACGTTCCTCTCAGGGAGTGCAATGCGAAGATAACGTGCAAATGTGTTAGTGGAGGTAGTGGGGAGCCAACAATCTCAAGATACCGTTGTGTACGTTGCTGAGACACCTCTTCAAATTCAGAATAGTATGAGGAGGGTGGCGAATCAGGAGGGGAAAGAGAATAGAAGGATGGATATTCATAGGTCACTGTCATCAGAGGTGGGGCCAGGGTCTCCTATGATTCAGGAAGGACAAGGTGTGAGGAGTCAGCATGAAGGGATGAATGTGGACATGGTTGATAAGGAAGAGCTAAATCCAAAGCCTCCTGACATAGCCCATAGCAATTTGGGCCATGAGAAGGGTGGCCCAGTGGTAGAAATCTGTCATATTGGGCATGGAAAGGAGATTGGCCCAATGGTAGTTGATCCTGCAAGATTTAAAGAATTCATGGGTAACCCTGGTGGTGAAGATATGTATGAGGACTCCCCTTTGGATGGGGACTCTATGCAGGCATAATTTGCCTAGGCCCTCTTTTTGTCATTATTTTAATGATTATTTTGAGTTGGAATACTAGAGGCGCTGCTGGGAGGAATTTCAGTAGGGCCTGTAAGGAATATCTGAGGATTTACGAACCGGACATAGTTGCTTTAATGGAAACTAGATGTAGTGGAGAAGTTGCTGATAAAGTCATTAGAGAGTTGGGCTTTAAGTATTCGTTACTGGTCCAGGCCCAAGGATTTAAATGAGGGATTTGGGTGCTGTGGAATAGGGATGATGTGGGGATCCAGCCCATCGTAATGCATGAGCAGTTCATCACGGCAAGAGTTCAGGAAGGAGCTAAACGTTCTTGGGTTCTAACTAGTGTGTATGGGAGCCCTAGAGAAACTGAAAGGAAGGTTGCATTCAAGGAGCTGCACAGATTTGCTGCCAGAGTTGGGAAAGCTTGGCTATTGATTGGTGATTTCAATGAAATTGCGGAGCCCAGCGAAAAGAAGGGTGGGGTAGCTGCCGATAGAAGGAAATGCCTAGAGTTTGCTAAATGGATATCTGACTGCCAGCTGATTGATCTGGGGGCAAAGGGTTCCAAATTTACTTGGCGTGGTGCGATCAGAGATAGCAGGGATAGAGTGTTTGAGCGATTGGATAGGGGGTTGTGCGATGATCTCTGGAGAACTGACTTTCCTGATGGTTACGTCTCGTGTCTCACCAGAACCCACTCTAATCACCATCCCTTGCTCGTTAAAATGGAGGGCGACATCAGGGATAAGGGTAGGAGGCCTTACGGGTTTGAGAACTTCTGGATGTAGCATGAGGGATTTGATGGTTCTCCGGAAAAGCTGGCAGCAGAGTGGGTGTTATTTCAGTAAAATCAGCTCTCTCAAAATTAATATTGATGATTGGAGGAAGAACCATTTTGGAGACATATTTAAAAAGAAAAGGAAGCTACTGGCGAGAATTAGAGAGACTTGAGCAAGAACTTCAAAAGGAGTTAGAGGAGACCCTGGCTCATGAGGAGATGCTGTGGTTATAGAAATCCAGAGCTAGCTGGATCCAAGGTGGGGAGCGTAATACGAGGTACTACCATGTGAAGACCATGATTAGAAGGAATAGAAATAAGGTGCTTGGGTTGAGGAACGAAGACGGATGCTGGGTTGAAGATCTAGAGGAGTTGGAGGAAATGAATTTAAACTATTATAAGGCCTTGTTCTCTGAGGACACAAGAAATAGAGATAAAATCCAGTGTAAGAAGAGTTTTCCCCCTTCCCCCGAACTTTGAAGTTAATAATACTGTTGCAGTTCCTAATGGTGAAGAGATCAAAAGTGTTATAGCTAGAATTGGTGCTCTCAAGGCTCCCGGTGCTGATGGGATCTCTAGCAGCTTCTACCACCAGAACTGGCACATCATCCACAAGGAAGTAGAGGAGCTGATAACAATCATGTGGAGGAGACCAGAAGCTATTGCTGAGGTAAATAATACCATGATTTGCCTTATTCCGAAAGTGGATAAACCTGAGTTTGTTAATCAATTTCGACCCATATCTTTGTGCAATGTGTTCTATAAAGGTCTATCCAAGATTATAGTGGATAGAATTAAGCCCTTTCTTATGGACCAAATCTCTCCTTATCAGTCTAGTTTTGTTCCTAATAGGAATATTCATGACAACATTGTTATAGTCCAGGAAATGGTGCACTCCATGAAAAAGATAAGAGGTGAGAGAGGCTTCATGACTGTTAAGATTGACCTGGTCAAGGCCTATGACAGGTTAAATTGGAGGCTTATTGAGGATTCTATTAAGGAATTTGGCTTGCCTGTAGCTATGTGTAATATTATTATGAATTGCATAACCTCTTCTCGGCTATCTGTGTTGTGGAATGGTCAGCAATCGGAATACTTTGCTCCGGAGAGGGGCATGAGACAGGAGATCCTATCTCCCCTTACATATTTGTGATCTGTATGTATCGTCTTTCTCATTTGATTGCTGAAGCCGTAGAAGATGGGTCATGGGCTCCGATGAGAGCAGGTAGAAGGGGTCCTCATATCTCGCATCTTATGTTTGCGGACGATCTAATCCTATTCATGGAAGCTTCTATGAAACAGTTGGAAATGGTGATGAGGATTCTGGATAAATTCCGTGCTGCTTCAGAACATTTGATTAATAAAGACAAAACTAGTATTTATTTTTCTAAAAATGTTCCTGGAAGCATGAGGCAGAGACTAGCAGACAGAAGTGGATTCATGGTTTCTGAAGATATTGGGAGGTATCTTGGTGCAATCATTCAAGGCAGAAGAATTAACAGAGGGCAATTCCACCAGGTCTGGGAAAAGGTCAATGGTAGACTGCAGGGGTGGAAGACCAAGTGCTTGTCTATGGTTGGCAGGATCACCTTAGCTCAATCAGTTATTGGGCCTATGGCAATATACCCTATGCAACACACTCAAGTTCCTATGAGTGTCTGTCGTGATATTGAGAGAGCTCAACGGAATTTTATATGGGGTCATACAGACTCAGAGAGGAAAACACATCTAATTAGTTGGAGTAAGATCACGATGCCTAAAGGCTTGGGAGGACTTGGCTTTAGAAGACTGCACCTTGTGAATGAAGCTTTCGATGTGAAAAGGGGTTGGAATCTCATTAATAACCCGGATATGCTTTGGGCTCAAGTTCTGCTGGGGAAGTACGGTAGACAAAATATAATCCATCAGAGTATTACAGCCTTAAATGGTGATTCCCCGCTTTGGAAGTCTATGGCACGAGTTTGGCCTAAGGTGACCAATAACATTGATCATATTGTGGGGGATGGTAAGAGTATTAAATTATGGATTGAAAATTAGCTTAGTCCACATACTATGCTTTATCAACTTGCATCCCCTCTTCTCAATGAGTCAGAGTTGCAGAACAATTTACGGGATTATGTGCTTGAAAATGGCGAGTAGGATTGGCAGAGACTGAACTATTACCTCCCAGATTCGGTGGTGCAGATAATCAATCAGTTTATGCCTCCACAGCAAGAAGATGGGAAGGACGGATATGTCTGGAAGCTGAACTCGAATGGTGAATTTAACCTTAAGAGTGCCTATAATATGCTTGCCGGCCACTGAGATCAGGTGGACGAGATTTGGGTTCGAATCTGGAAATGGAAAGGCATTCAAAGAGTTAAGACGTTTATGTGGCAATTAGCGCATAATAGCCTCCTTACAGCTAGTAGATTTGCTAGATGGAGTCCTGGTCAGAATCCAAATTGTATGTGCTGCGGGAATGGCGTTGAGACTCCCTTCCATGTTATTAGGGACTGCCCTAGAGCAGCCAGACTCTAGACAAGATTGGTTAACCCAAGGTTAGTATCCATGTTCTTTAGCCTTAACTTAAAAGAGTGGATTCTAGCTAACCTCTGCAACAATTGGGGTTGCAATAAGAACTCGGAATGGATTGATATCTTCATGGTCTTAGCTTGGAAAATTTGGCTGTTTAGAAATGATTATGTCCACACTAATAGGGACGTGCATGTAATTATGCAAGAAAAACAAATTCTGACCCTTGTTAAAGATATTAAAGAGAGTAGAAGGCAGTCTCAAACTCCTGTCTGTATAGGAGATAGGCTTATTGCTTGGGTTCCCCCTCCGGAGGGCTGGGTCAAGCTCAACATGGATGGAGCGTCTAAAGGCAACCCTGGGATAGCCAGCAAGGCTGGAGTCATTAGAGATGAGAATTGGCGGTGGGTGTGTGGATATGCAGCTAAAATGAATAATGCTTTAGCAATTGAGGCAGAGGTTGAAGCCATCCTCGAGGGCCTTTAATTGGCTTGGGACAGAAACTTAAGAACCATTGTTCTTGAATCGGATTCGAAGGGTGCTATAAGCCTTATTCATAACCCTCCTCTGAACCATCCTCTCCTCACAAGGAGAATCAGGAGGATTAGAAGCTTGCTGCAAAGAAATTGGGAGGTTAGAATTCTTCACATGTTTAGAGAAGCTAATAGAGTTGCAGATTGCTTAGCAAATCTGGTTTTGGAGACTCAAGATAATTATATTCTGTTTGATCAACCCCTTGATAAAGCTAGGTTGTTGATTTGGGCTGATAATTGTAGGGTGCAGTACACCCGGGGTGGTTAGTTTGTGTTTTGTCTTTGGCCTTCGGGCTCCTATTGTACAAAAAAAAAAGTACATGTTAAGGTATACCAAAAAAAAAAAAAAAGAAGTACATGTTAAGGTGGTTGGAAGCTTAGTTCATATGGCATATTCATATGCCTCCAAATCAATCACACAACCGGCTTCAAAATTCTAGCAGGAGCTAGCTAGAGTGGGGTAAAAAAAAAAAACCATTTAATAGTGTGTGACAGTGTGAGTGTGTAAGTGTGTTATGAAATTTAGGACAAGACAAAAAAGTACATGTTAATAATGGAATGGAAGTAGAGCCGTCAAAATGAGTGGCGACTCGCGAGTCGACTCGGATGTAAATGTGGGCGAGTCGAACCAGTAAAATCACAGCTAATTTAAAATCGTGTCAATTTGGCTCGGATCGTATACCTCGCGAGTTAGGCGGATTGTGGTTGAGCGAGCACGAATTGACTCGTCTAACTCGTTTTTCCTTTTTTAAAAAATAAAGTTTATTTCGATACATAAATTTTATTTTTTTAAATTAGTTTTTTAAACTTTATATAATTTAATATGAAAATATATTAATATATGATACATATTTTGGATTTTTTATGGATATGAAGAAAAAAAAAGGCTAAAATTACATAATAATCTTATTTTTTAAGAAAAATAAAATAAAAAATGAGTTTGACAGGTTGGCTCATTTAATTCGTTAATTCGAACAAGTCGAGTCGGATTGATACTTTCTTGACTCGTTTAAAATACGGGTCAACTCATTTTTCAAATTTTGGCTCGTCGCTCAGGACGGACAGGCTCAGATTTGGTCCGCCCGCCCGTTTAATAGCTCTAAGCGAAAGCTTAGTTAAGTGGCAAGATTCATTGCATTCCATGATCAAGATTCAAATCCTCACGTAGGAATAGGAATATGGTACATGTTATAATGAAAAATTAAAATGATAAAAAAAAATGAAAATTCACTCTCATATATATATATAGGTAGATAATTATTTAGAAAATGTCTCATTTTTTTATCAAGTTTTTAAAATAAATTCATATACATTTCTTCATTTGATTCAACAAAAAAAACCTCTTCCTCATATAATTTTCCTAAATTAAAATGACACAAGGAGTTGATAACAAAAATATTTTACATATGTTTGAAGCATTTTTAATTAATATGTATATAGTCTGTTATTTTATATTTTGAATTTATAAAACAAAATAAATGGCTATTAACATTTGTACGTAGGAAATATGTTTTAAAAAAATATGCACTGTGAAACCACTTAAATTCATTTTTGTTTTTGAAGGTTCTACAATTTGAAAATATAAAAAAAAGTAATATATATTTATTGTGTAAACAATAAGAAAACAATAATTCTATTGTGCATCAAAATCAGTCATCCAAACTCGTCATCATTATATAATACACATTAAAATATAATACACACTAAAAAATGAGTTAAACTCCATGTATATTTTATATTTCAATATGTATTGTACATGATAATTGATTTTAGTGACTAATTTAAATTTACGTTTAGCATAATTAATAAGAAAAATATGCATATTTGCTGATATTGGAAGGCTGTCTTACTGCCAATGGGATCACGTACCCTGAGCAACGGTTGATGTGATGAGAAGGAATATAAAGATATACGACAACAGCAAGAATGCAACAAAAATAGCCCTCATCGTTATTGTGGGAAATAGACGAATAGTATTAACTTGAGTAGTAGTAACTAGTAACCCATGCTAATAACATGTATTTACAGACTACTTGAGAGTCCCAGAAACACTTTTGGGGTAATAACACTACCAAAAAATCTTCCCTAAGATACCACTTTTTTTAGGCATTGCTAAAAAACTTTTAAGCACATTTTATAGTTTTTTCTCATAATTGAATTATTGCAAAACAAAATAGTAAAGAACTTCTAGGCTTTTTTTTTCTTGCAGGAAGCATGTCTGCATAAGGAATTTGGGTTATATTCTTTTCCGTTGACAATGCATAATTTTGGGGCCAATTTTGTGGTCTTAGGCTAAAAAGGTACCGCTATTGTAAGAATTAAACATTTATGGCCTTAACTACAAATTCATGTACTTGATTACTTGATTAAAAAGGTATCTCTATTCCTGATCACTTTCCTACTTTTGTTGCAGTAGCAACGTTTTGGACTGCTTTGACCACCTTCCTTTAATTCTTTGCTTATTCATAGTGCTTTTTGCCATCAATTTGCCATCAACTTCCCTGTGAAGAATAGAGAGACGCCATGGTTGCAGAGGTAATGATTCCATCATCTCCATGATTCAAGAACAAAGATACTATCACATTGTGCCTCTATTCTTCAATTTTATTTCTGTCATTCAGCATTTTCTGTCTTCTGTCTCTATTTTTATTACACTTTTTGTGTCATAAAAATGAAGCTGAAGTTTTTCTTTGCTTCTCTGTGATTTTGCCATCTTCTCTATTTAGTCTATATTTCAATTGCCTTCATAGATAGAATCTATTTGCAAAGGGTAATATTTTACAATTCTCTATTTGTTGGTGGGATTCTTGCATGTTCATATTTAATGAAATGTTAATTGAATTTATGCTATTGTCTTTTTGTTTTCTGGGCATTGACATGCTAAAACTTGCATGTTTTCTGTTATCTATGTATGCAAGCTGTTGAATATTATTCCATTATTCCTAATGGATTGACATAATATGTGCATGAAATTTGTATTTTTCCAAATGGACTGACATAAGAAAGAGAAACCCACCAGCTAGATTGTTAGTTAGATTGAATTCTGCACTCAGTTCTTGACCTTACAAAAAAAAAGAATCTTCACTTCACTTTGAATTCTGCACTGGATTCTGCAATGCTATTCTGTTTTTGTCTAAGTTTTATTTGTAATTGCCTCTATTTGGATTTGTCAAATGTACCTTAACCAGCCATGTTAATTTCTTAGTGTTTGGCTCTATATGTCAATTTCTGAGTGTACTGCTATTTGCTTATTCTAATTATATGATCTGCAACATAAGCTATGAAGATTATGATTTATTGAAACAGTTAACTTTCCTGGTACACCAATAAATAGCTGGAGGACCATTTCTGGAGTAATGCAGTTAACTAAGAGGCTCTTGAGGACTATTTCTGGAGGTAAAAAGACAAGAGAGATGAAGAAGGTTGATTAAGTTTTGATGATGCATTTTTCTTTTTTACACCTCATAAGTTTGTTCAAAGCTGTAAGAAGGTGAAAAATTGAACAAGCCACAAGCTTGTTATTTTTTATGTATGTTGTTAGGAATGGATTTTGTTGTTACTGTGATGATAAGAATATGTTAGGTAAACTTTTTGTTCTTTTCTTCTTTCACAGAGATGAATAGCTGCATATATTGATTTTCCTTTGGTGGCTAATTTGGTTTTGTATTTTTAGACAATAAGTGAGAAGAACAAAGAATATTCATGTCAACAAAAATATCCACATCGAATGGGCCCAATCAATTTCGCAAGAGTGCGAGCGGCCCTGGTATAATTGTTGATTTTTTTATCAGTAACTCTATTAGTTTAAGTTATCTCTATGTAGATTTACATTCTTAAACCTCTGTTTTGTACCGCGAAGTAAATGGAGCTAATGAGGAGCCAAAGAGGTTTGAAGTATTCATCGCTACGCGCACAGATCGAAAAAGGAAATAACTTGACGAGGCAACTCAACATGCTATTGTACGACTGATTTTCTTTTACTTATATTATGCAGTTAGGAAGTTGACATTATTCTATACTTAATACACATTTGTCTCTGATCAGGATGTCTTTGAAAGCCGGCAAGCTTCTGGTGAGACAGAAGAGGAAGCTTTCCAATCCTTATTTGGGAAAGAACAACCGGGACGGGTTAGGTGCTATGGAAGATCTATTACACAAACTGACTTAAGAAAGCATGCTGAAGTTGCTGCTATCAAACAACAGCACCAACAGGAAGTCTCCGCTTTGCAGAGTCAGCTTGGAGACGTGTAGACCCAACAACAACAACAACAACAACAAGCGGAAGAGATTCACGGATTGAAGAAAATAGTCAAATTACTACTTCTTCAATCTGAACCAGAAATGAGGCCCAAAGAAGTTGACGCTTTGTTACAAGATGCACAACACTCTGTGGTTGATGCAAATAGTGCTCATGGTTCAACTCGTGCTCCAAACATGGATGTGGTAAGTTCTTAACAATTATGCTCCTTGACTCTCTCATCTTATTTCGAATTATGTTGTTTCTGTTGTTTAGAGCTGTTTTGGAAGTTTCAAACACTTACATATTACAAATTATCATTCCATACTATTCAGGATAATAGATATAATAATTTATACAACTTAGTTTCTGTTCTTACTAGTTAATTGGTTAGTGTGATTCAGCTAGTTAGTGAGAATCTAGCTTCATGGTTTTGTTGAGATAGTTACGACTTTACCACTTTTATATTTATTTACATTGTACCTGCTGAAAATTGAGAAATGTTAGGAGAAAATTCTGTTTCAATATTCTATTTCTCTCTGGTGATATTACATACAATTTTGCAGGATAATGTTGGGGATATTCATGAAGATTAAAGTCGGTGGTTATCATCATGTTGAAGATTCTTGGCAAGGATGAAGTAGTATGTAGTGTTAATTGGATGTTGAAAGATGGTTTATTTTCATTTTGGGATAGATCCTTTTGGTTTATTAGCATTAAACTCTCTAACTAGTTGGTGTAGTTTTTGTACATTATGACTTAGTTTATGTTGGTGTGAGATGTATACCTACACATTACAAAACATCTCGATACTTTTTGTTTAATAATATTTTATATTTCATATTTTTTATTTCATATCTTTTTAATTCTATTTTTAATTAAATAATATTATATAATAATCTTATTAATTTAATATATAACAAGCTTCAAAACAGACACAAAAAAAAAATTTCAAAACGTGTTTTTTTTTTTTTAAAAAATCAGAACATTAGGCATGCTTCATAAGAGTAGCTATAGGTATTTAATATTGCTATGCTTTCTAAGTGATTCTTTTGCCGAAAAAAAGCGGCCCCTATTCTTTTTCAGATTGGCTTGAAAGTTTCATAAAAAGTGGCTCATTTGCTCCTCCATAGTACAACTTTAAAAGTGCCTCCTATTCTCCTATAGAAAAACGCTTCCTTTGATAGCAAAAGCGTCTCCTTTGAGAATAGGAATCACTTTGTATAGAGTGCACCTCATAAAGTGCCTCCTTAGCCAAATAAGTAGCTTCTTTGCCAAAGGTACTATTTTTATTGATTTTTGGAGACATTTTTTAAGTATAACTGAATGGATGATTTTCTTATAGTGTTTTAATAAGAACTTATCAAACTAAGATTGAGTGTGGAGGCGTGGAGCTACCTTATTCTCCCATTTTATATATTATAATGGATGGAAAATAATCATGCCAGCTTGGATGGATGACCTTCAACCTTGTATTTTCATAAGGAGTAGAATATGAACGTAGAATTTTGGGGTTGTTTAAATTTTGCTAATTGAAAATTTGAAATCCTATAGTTGGAAGAAAGATTCTATGTTTTTTGTTCGCTATTGAGGATTTGGTCACATTATTTCCCTTTCGTATTACGTATTGATAGTCACTGCGGGAGAGAGAATGTAACAATAATTTTGGTTTTTTTTTTTTTCAACAGAGTAAATTATTATTTTTTATAAAAAATATTTATGTGTATACGTAAACAAAACTAATCATAATAGACTAAAACTAATTTAATACCCATTAAAAAAATAGAATCAGTTTGACAAAACTAACAAATAATACAAAAGGTTAGCTGTTCTTGTTAGAAAATGTTATTTGCATGTATATCAAAATTTAGCCATCAAATTAATTACTAAATATTTATGTATGATCATATATATTATTTAAATTATTTTTGATATATATATATATATATATTATTTTTATATGTATTTTATATTAATAACTAATTTTTTTTGTTGACCTACTAATGATTAATTTAATAACTGAACTTTAATATACAATTAGTAAAACTAATTTTCATTTCTACTACTGCTTTAGAGCCCATTTTTAGTTTAGATCGTTGTACTCTACATCCCCATATTTAATACAATAATGCTAATTATTCTTTAAAAGGTATCCATGCATCACTCATTTTTTTAATTTAATTTATTGTTATAATAATAAAAATTAACTATATTTTAAAATGATAAAAGAATTTTTCATCATGGAAATAATTATTGTACCTATTTTTTTCTTCTTAGTTACATATTTTTCTCTTTCTCTCTTTTTTTTTTTTTCGTTTTCATTTTCAAAGTCCCTAATCTCTTTAGCATAATTTTAGGGTTTAGGATTTAAGTTTTAGGGTTTAGGGTTTAGGATTTAGAATTTATGGTTTATACGATTTATGGTTTAGGGATTATGATTTAGGATTTAGAGTTTAAGATTTATTGTTTAGAGATTAGAATTTATGATTTAGGGTTTAAGATTTAGTATTTAGGATTTGGTGTTTATGAAAAAAATTAACTTTTTTATTAAAAGATAAAGTAAACTTATCTAATATATTCTTAAAATTTTGAGTTAAAAAATCATTTTTCTTTTGGAAGGAGAGAAAAGAAAAAGAACAATATTATTGGGTGTAATATAATTAAATTTTTAAATAAAAAAGCTGAAATGATGGATAAAATTAAAAGATAACTATTCTCATCGTGTTTAATAGGTTTCATGAAACGAAAGTGTAGGTATTAATTTGGTGCCAATTTTAATTGGTAAATGTTACAATCCTCAAAGTATTTTGTCTAATTTATTAAAAGAAAGTTAAGAACTAATATTTAATTTTTGGTATTTTTTTGTTTTGTCTAAACTAATATTTATATTAAAAGATATAAAAGTAAATTATTTTTAAGTATTTAACGTTTACCTTTAAAAAGATTTAGTTAATATTTAATATTTATTCTCACGTAACAATTTTGGAAGACACACAAAAAAAAAGGGCAATTCTGTAATGCTCAATGAATTTCAAAACAGCAAAATTTTTTGAAGATTAAAAAATGCCTCAAAAAAAAAATCTAGTATAGTTTAGATTACGGAGGAAATGTAATCCAAATATTGTGGCAAGTTCTCATCTATAGCTTTCAAAGAAATTAGGTTGCATTTGGAGAAGTACGAACCACAGTAACTGCAACACATCACAGGAAAAGAAGAATAATCAAATTTCGATTTTCAATTATAACCACCACAACATACAACTCGAAAAGAAAAATGTCAATGCAGGTATGAATTCTTTATATGTTGTATTAAGAGTCTCACGTATTGTCTTTTAGTTAAGAATATTATCTGATTAGTTTTCAAACAACAAGCTTTTAGTCAAAGTACTTGGTAACAAATTTAGATTATTACTCTTTGAAAAGTGTAGAGAGAATAAATTATTGACAAATAAGTTGCTCAAAGAAAAAGTAAGTTAGAAAGTTTGAAATATAATTTGATATTACCTCACCGCGTGAGATAATTAGATAAACGGCATAATCGAACCAATTTTTTTAATATCATTTTTTAAATTTTCTTTTAGTCGAAATAAAATATGTCTCCTCCTGAGATAATGGAATGGACCAATTTTCTTGCACAAAATGGTGGTATCCCATCATTGGAAACTTGATATTTATATTGATAAGAATTAGTCTCACTACTACCGTATACTTTCTAAAAAGTTTTAATTTATGACTCTTTGAATAATGTAGAGTTAATATATTATTATTTGTCTTAGTGTTGATTATGGTGATTTGTAAATAAAAGTACCCTAAGACTTTCTCACATTTTGGTTAGTAATCGTCACAGCATAGTGTGTTTCAGTGTTTAAGCATAAAATCGTCCCAGCAGTCTAGGATGAATTATGTATGTTTGTGATACACAATTGCCTAGACCGATTTATGTGCATTTTTTAGTTTAAAACTTAACTCATTAATTAGTTCGTCCCACCCTAGCTATCATGATTTACTCTTCTATGATCTAAAGCTCAATACCCCGTTTATATGAAGAGTAAATATCCAATTCCACTCCTGATTTTTTTAATTTTCACGACATCATATTTAAAAATATGAAAATCTAAATTAGTTCTTAACCATTTAAAAATGTAGACACATTGATTCTTGAAATAGGTTGACAAACCAATTTTAAGTGTTTACGCGTCCAAATTTTTAAATAATTGAGAGTTAATTTATGTTTTTGAATCGTTAAAAATGACGTCGTCTAAATTGAAAATGATAAATGACCGAATTGAGTGTTTACTATGATATGATGTAAATAACAAAAATGACTGTGTATTTGATTTTGGTTCAAAGGAATCATGTAAAATTGATTCCACAATAATTTATTTCCGTAGAAAGCTTTATTTTTTAATTTATAGAATTGAACACTAAATCCCAAATTTAAATCAAATTAAATTGCTAATTCTCTTTATTTTCCAATTATTTTAGTTTTGAACTCTAGCTAATTAATCATACTTAATGATTCTTATTAAAGAAATTCCAGAATTAACAATTCTTGAATTAATGATATAAACCCTAGGTAACTTGGGATTTGAATTTCCAAAAGTTAAAAATCTTATCTTTCATTAAAAAAAAATTGGTTCCTAAAATAGGAGAAAGAAAAAGAGCTTATTATATTGGTCTTAACATAATGTTGTACAAGGCAATTATTTCTACATTGACTCTCCTAATAAGTTCCATGATGTGATCCGTTGAAGTTAATGTGGTTTGACAAATAACACATTGGAAGTTTCGGTGGTTATTTTATGTAGTAATTGAAACTAACGAACTGATTTGCTATGTTTATACCTTTTTAACCCTAGCCCCATTATTATTCTAAATTTTAGAAACACCGCATTCAAACATCCTTTTTCTTCCAAAGGTAGAGAGAGATATCACTTCAATAGATACATTGGTTAGTTGTTAGAGCCTCTTGTTCAAATATATGCGCCGTGTATGTTGCAGAATTTAGCAAGAAATCACTACAAAAAGTCTGACAGATAGCGGCAGTTTCCAATGCCGTTTAGCGGCGATTCATTTTATATTCTTATTGATAAAATCACGTTTAACAATTTATAATGGCTTCATCCCTTTCCTTAGGTGCTTTCGAGACAGACTAAAGAACACTCAAACTAGCATTGAATGGAAATATCAGGTTCGAGGGATAGCTTAGCATACCAGGCTACATGCTTTAGCCATATAGACCCATCGGGGAAGGAAGCAGATGGCGACGGTTTTGCACCACCCCTAAACGTTTAGCGGCGGTTTACGCTGCGAAACCATTTTTATTTCGCGACGGTTTTAAACCACCGCTATACTTAGTTTTTTATTGAATGACTCGTATACTGCGCTGCTCCTCCACGGTGCACATGTTGTTCTACTGCATTACACTAGGGGCTCCCCTTTTTGTAATTAATTTTGAAAATTACCTTGGGAGGGATTCGAATCCAAGATAAAGGAGTCCAAGTTCATTCGCTTCAGCATGTCTTCTACCAAGCATATCCAACATTCAATATATATATATATATATATATATATAT
>JASCZI010092024.1:0-11846 GCA_036250425.1 Stylosanthes scabra
TATATATATATATATATATATATATATATATATAATAATCTAAGTTATTTTATTATTTATGCTAACATCTATAATTTCATATAAGTATACATTTATTTTTTTTATCAAAGGCATGTTGGGAGAGAGGCTCGAACCTGCAGGGACCTCTACTAGGGAAAGGGGACAAATGTCATTTGAATTACAGCTCATTGACGTATAAGTATACATTTATTATATTTGATATTATCTAATTATATTCGAGCAGTAATTAAAAAATGCAAAATGAGATAATTTTGGGGTAGTTACTTTAGATTAATTTTTGTATTGTCTCATATATATAAATTAAACCTGGGATTAGTTTATAAGACAATAAATATCCATTATTTACTTCTATTGTATAGAATGGAGATATCTTAGTGTATCATCATTCATACAATAAATGGATTAATAAATATTGCTACGTCTATAATAAAACCAATCACTATATATAAAATATTTTACATTTGACCCTAAATTTTGGTCATCAATTTAAATAGTAAAACGTTAGCTAGATTATTTGAAATGTTATTAATTAATTAATTAATTATTTTGCCTTTTTCCACGATAAGCAAATCTGAAATGTTACTTGTTATTTTGATTCGTCCAAAATAGCTAGTATCACACACACAATGCTCATTATTCTTAGAATCAAATTTTTATTTTATTTTATTTTTTCTTTTGTTTTTGGTGTTCCTTCAACTTCACTCGTTATTACAACAAGGGACGTAATGTCAAAGTCAACCCGTGAAATTTGGTTATTCTCATATAAAGAGGTAAACATAGATCAAACAAAATGTTTGTGGTTATTAAGTTATGAAGAGCTCAAATTCTGAAGCAAGCTAAAATTAACACAAAAATGGTTGTTGTTGTTGTTGTTAATTCAACAAAAAGTGTGATTGGTTATTCCTATTTTCTATTATGCTTGTCATTCAAACACCAAAAGTCAAAAGAACAAAAAGAAAATTTTACAATCAAACGGATAGTAATTCAAAGTCATTATAGAAAATTCAGAAGAAAACCATGCTACTACCTCATATTGCATTGTTCATTAACAAGAATTTCCATTGTCAAAGAGACGCATGGGCTTTGAATTCATTAGAAGTGATCCACAACAGGAATTTCATAAAGCAATACTTGAGAGTTAAAAGGATAGGGTAATCTCCTTGGATTGTTTGGTTATATATCTTTCATTCAAAGAAGACACAAAAAGAAAGAAACTTTGTAGGGTTTCAAAAAGCGAACATTTCTTCAAAGAAAGAAAGGTAAGTTTGGCTGAGAATTTTTTTATCTAATAGACAAATAATTAAAAGGGTAAAATATATATTTTTTATCCTCGATATTTTTAAATAAATTTAAAAATATTCTTAACATTTAATTTATTTAATTTTATTCCTAACACTTCAAATATATTTCAATTATATCATTCAAGATTAATAATAAATATGCTAACGTGACAATTGTATATTGATGTCTCGCTGATGCATGACAATTTTCAAGTGACACGTTAGTATATTAGTGACACGCCAACGTAACATTGTTATATCATATTTTTTTGTTGACACCTAAATGATATATAGGTGAACAATACTACTTGTGCACACATCCATGCATTCATCTATATGTTTTTATATCTAATAAGTCCACGTGTTAAGCACAGAAATAATGAAGTTTAGCATATAACTTTTTGAGCACAAAAATAATTAAGTCTAACAGAAAATTTGAATTACAGCAAATAAAAATAAGAGTTGTTTTAATTATTAGGATGGATGTATGGACGTATAACCAGCATTATATATATATTAAAATCTTAGAGTATTGTTTTTAATATGAATAATAATGTAAACAGAGATTGAAGGGAAGGAAGGAATGTGGTTGACAAAGAATCATTGGGAAAAGAAGCTGGATGGAGTGAATGGAGTGGTGGGAGTAGCAATAGACACAGGTAAGGGCAGCAGAAGTGCACTTCAATGGGCCACTGAACATCTCCTCACAAAAGGTCAAACAGTTGTTCTTATTCATGTCAAGCTTAAGCCAACTACTCTTTCCACATCACATTCTCTTTTGTCTCCAAGTGAGTATTATTATTCCTAATTAATCATCCTTCTAATGGCCCTAGCTGTTCTATTAGTAGTTCTTGTTATTACAACAAGTAAACCAACCCTCTAAGATTTCAAATAACCCTAAGTTTTTTAACGACAAAAATACTCTAAGTATTTAAAAACGCAACAAAAGTAAACCGTTAACTAACAGAAAATAGTTTTAATAATTACGTTCTTGGTTACAGAAATAGGAATATTTGGCATTGGTGATGGCAAGGCATCAGGAACAAAGGGCCTTGAAGACCCAGGCAAAGACATTTTTCATTCATATCGTCTCTTCTGTGCACGCAAAGATGTAAGTAACAATTAACACATATATAGGGTGGTAATAATATAATTCTTATTACAATTTTTTAATGTTGCCATTTTAGACGTATATATACCACAAGAAAAATTAGTTTTAGTGCTAATTTTTTAGTGACAATAATAATATTATAGTCATTATTTTTTTAATTAAATTATTTTTGTGTTATATATTTATTATTATTGTATATGCTATAATAACAAGAAGATATAGAATTTTGTGACCATTAAAAAAAAAAGTTTTTTACCTACAATTGTTATAATTTTCACTAAAATCTTTTAAAAAAAAAAAGCATAAGACGATTAATGTCTAATTATTTTCAATTTTTCATTGTAGCTAAAAAAGAAAAAAAAAAATTGTCACTATATTTAACTTTTCTTGTAACAATAACATAGGAGAATATTTATTAAGTGGGTTATACATCTTATTTTCTTTTTGTTACTTTTGGTTTTTTATTTATAGATACGATGCAAGGACATACTCCTAGACGATGTAGATGTATCCAAAGCATTAATTGAATATGCTTCTCAATCAATAATAGAGCATTTGGTTTTAGGCTCTTCAAGCAAATCTACTTTCCTTAGGTAATGGCTCTCTCTTTGGAGGCCACATAGTTGCCAATCGCACTATCTACTTAAGTCTCCTTCTTTTAACTTTGAAAACACTATTAAAATAAACTTTTGAGAAATATCAAAATAATAAAAGGTATAATTTCCTATAGCTTACAAATATTAAATAATCATAAAAAATATTATACCATATTAATTATACATATAAAATATATATTAAAATATAAAATACACATTAAAAATAAATTAAACAACGCATATATGGTAGATGATTTGGTAGAGTTATACTCCATTGTGGTTCCTGAAATTTGCTGTTCGCAGTAAAATGGTGTCTGAGATTCTAATTGCACCATTTTGGTCATTGAGATTGAAAAAAAAAATTGCACTAATAAGTTGGTCTATGATCCTTTTTTGTCTCATTCTTACTAATCTTGTGAGCGATGCAATAGTTGCCTTCTACATTGGATAACATAGGGCGACATCTCTTTATTTATGGTGTTCAATAGTCATTAAAACAACATCATCTAATATCTAAGAAACATAAATAAAAAGATAATGAAATGATTGGATATTCGACGACGGCATTTTCAATGACTATTTAACATTATAAGTGAAACGACGTCGTTTTATGTTTCCTAGCATACAAGACAGTTGTCACTATCACTTACGAAATTAGGAAGAATGATATGGGAAGAGGGCAAGAATCAATTTGGTCAATTTTTTTAATTTCAAAGACTAAAATGGTGCAATTAGAATCTTATGAATCATTCTGATACAAATTTTAAATCTATGGATCAAAATGAAGTTAAAATCCAATTTGGTATCTTATTCATTTTTATTTATACATGTAGCATTTTTTTAAACAAAAACAAACAAAAATGAAAATTCAGTTTTGCCTTAAGAAGATTTCAAGTTTCAACTAGAAAAAATGGACAATTTACACATCAAAACACATGCATGATATACGCATTAGCTTAACTAATTAAGACATGCATGATGATAATAACGTGATTTCAACTTATAGAGATTGTTATGAATAAGATTATTAATTTGACATATGTATATATATGACAAGATTCAAGGTAGCAGATATTCCGGGATTGGTATCTAAAGGGGCACCAGATTTCTGTACAGTATATGTGGTTTCAAAAGGAAAGATTCAATCAACAAGATCACCTTCTCGTGCTGCTCCTTTCCTTTCTCCATTGCTTACCCAATCCACCAATCTCTATTCAGACCCACGTTTGCCACTTGCCAATGCTGCCAAAGGTTTCATTCTATATATATAATTTTAAGTATATACATATTTTGTCTAACTATGTCCAATCAAATTGTTTATCTTTGTATCAAATAAAAATTTATTTTTATGTTATTTTTTATTTTAAATATTTGATATTGAAATGAACTTTTATGATATAATAATAATAATAAATGAATTAGTTAGATTTTTTTTTTTTTTGACAAAATAGATATAATTTTTTTTTTTTGGTTTTAGATTTTCTATTTTTAGGATTCGGTAAGTAAAAAAAAAAATAGAGATAAAAATAGAAAATAAGACTTTTTTTTAAATTCTAAAATACAAAAAATAAAAATACAAATTAGAAACAGCCTTATATCTTTGTATCACTAGTGTTATTTATACCATTTTTATACACTTTTTAGTTTTTAATATAGAAATAGACTAATTAAAATCAATAAATACATATTGAGTAATGCTACGAAAACAATATTAAAAAGTCAATTAGGAAATCAATAAATAAATGAGCATTTAAAAATTAAAAAGATTATCATTCATATAATATAAAAGTTATCATCTATAATATCTTATTGGTTTCCAAACTTTTCATAAATATTATTTCTAAAATTAAGTAAAAAATATACTTTAGTATGTACCAAAAATTATACTAATATAATTTATCGTACGTGTATATATACCACACACATGTGCATCGATGGAATTAATCAATGAGACTTTTTTCTTTTTTTGGTTAGGCCTTGAAAGGCAATCATTTGATGGACCACGTAGATCACAAGACACAATAAGGTTAGTGACATTGATTAGATAAAAAATGTTTCATCTAAACAAAAAAATAAAATCAGTTACCAAGTACTTTTAATTTTTAAATATCTTTCTAATAAAGTAAATAATTATTAGAATAATCAAATATTTATAGTAAAATAATTAAGCATATCTTTCATCAAGCTAATCAAACATTTTCATGAATATCAAATATCTATATCTATAGGATATGCGATTCAAATATGTTACGGATAGATATAAAATTAATCGTCATATATTTAAATATATATTATTTAATTCACTCTTAATATGTGTTTATGTTTTAATATATATTTTAAACTAATAATAAATAACTAATTCTTTTTGTTAATTTCAGCAATATTTTCAATATTATTTTATTATTTATTTTAAATTTTAGACTCTAAATCATAAACTTTTAATACAAATACTAAATTATAAAGGTAAATCTTAAAGTGGACTAACCATGACTTAATAAAAATTAGTTCCATGTAATTTCTTAGGAGTGACCTCCAATAACGGATTCTTTATGTACACTTAACATGTGAACTCTCTATTCTCTAACTATTTGGTCTATGCCAATAATTGCCAAATATAATGTGTTGTACTTTTATTGATAACACGAAAATGAAACTAAAGTAACTGAAAGCAGGTCGCCATTAACTCGGAAAGGAGTGAGTGAGAGATCATATACCGAAATATCATTGCCAGATTCAGACATTACATTTGTAAGTTCTGGAAGATCAAGCTTAGACAGGATGATTCCGTCGTTATACCTCGGATCGTCGGATCTCGGAATGTCGAATCCTCGGCTATCATATGGCTCTGCTGTATCCGGCTGCTCTGATATCATCAACATAGACAGTGGAAACTGCAGCTTTGAAACAATTCATCATCATCATTATCCAAGGATGTCTATGGATAGTCATGGCTCTCCTGAATTCTCATATATATCACATGATAGTGATGGGGTTTTATCTTCTTACTCCAATCCCGCGGTACCAAATTATATATTAAGTGCTTTAATTTACTTGCATTTAATTTTCTCATTTGACAAATTAAAATTTGAAAAATTCAATCAATGAATTGGCTATTGTTTTAAAATAATTTTATAGGATGATGTAGAGATTGAAATGAGGAGACTGAAGTTGGAGTTGAAACAAACAATGGAAATGTACAGCACAGCATGTAAAGAAGCTCTCACAGCAAAACAGAAGGTATAAATTAAAATAATTTAGGAGTTTTTTTTCGGATAAATTTTGGTGATTAATTTTTTTTCTTTACTTTTGTCTTATATCTTGACTAAAAATCTTAAAGATATAAGTTTTTCAAAAATAATCTGAAGGCGGTTTTTTTTTGGATGATAAAATTTGAAGGTATCATTTACAGTTTTACAATAATTAGATAAATTTTTCAAAAATAATATTTAAAAAACAATGAGAAAGTATAGGTAACCAATAATTTTTAAACCAATAAATCAGCCAATAAAAAATAGAACATTCATAACCACTATTTATAAAACATCCACGATCAAAGTTATAGAACATCCGAAACCTAAAATAACTATCAACCAACTTTAAAAACAGAACATTCAAAACCTAGAAACAGAACATCCAAAACCTAAAGAAATATAACATCTAATTCAAATTGTTGGCTAATGTTGCCTGAATTTTTATTGATTACCTAGCATTACTCAAAAACAATTAATGCTATGAACCAATACTTTGGTGACCAATGAAATTAATAAATAAATTATCATTCAAAATTGATAAAAATAATTATCTATAAAAATAAAAAGTGATAATCCAAAATTATGCACTCACTTTATCCCTCTTATTTTCTTTCCTTAAAATTTTGATTAGTCACCGTTGATCCCAAATCATTAACTCCCTATCTTTTTCTTTAAAAAGAAACTCGTAACAAAATATAAAAAAAAAAAAAGAGTAGTAATAAATTATTAAGAAAAACTTAATATTTTAATGTTTGCAAAAGCTTTAAATTTTATCTTTTAGATTTGAATTCTATTACATATAAATTCTATTATATTTATATTGAATAAACATTCAGAAATCAATGTAATTTTTTTTAAGAAAAATGTATGTTATGAATTTAATTTTGACTCTATAGAACAGTTTTACACCTAGATCTAATTATATAATACTAACTATGTGATCGAGTAAAAACTAACTAGACCGTGTGGGTCATGAAAAAAAAAATATAGATAACCAATAATTTTCAAAATCTAAAAATAGAACATCCAAAATCTAAAGAAATAAAATATTTAATTTAAGTTGTTGACTGATGTTGGCTGAATTTTTATTAATTACCTAGTATTGCTAAAAAACAAAATATGATTCAACTAAAACTTGTTATTACGTGAAGGTAACTAAATCGATATTTTAAGTGGAATTGAAAAAATAAATGAAAAACGTAAAATGAGAAATTATAGTAAGATTTAAATCTTAAAATAATCGTCTAATTTAGTATAAATTTTGTAAAATCAATTAAGTCACTTAAAATCATAATATCAAATAATTTTAAGAGTAAAATCGATATTTTAGCTTACATGCATATATAGTTATTTTCTTCTTAAAGCACCTTAATGATATGAATTGGAAGTGTTTGCATGTTTTGAATGAGAAACAGGCTATAGAACTTCAACGTTGGAAGCTAGAAGAAGAGAGGAAACTAGAGGAGGCAAGGCTTGGAGAAGAAGCTGCATTAGCAATTGTAGAAACGGAGAAAGCAAAATCAAAAGCAGCTCTTGAGGCAGCTGATGCACAAAAGAGGATTGCAGAACTAGAAGCACACAAAAGACTTAATGCTGAGATGAAAGCAATTAGAGAAGCTGAAGCTAAGAAGAGAGCACTTGATGCTCTTGCACAAAATGACTTGAGGTGTAGAAAGTACTCAATTGAGGAAATTGAAGAAGCAACTAACCATTTTGCAAACTCCATGAAGATCGGAGAAGGCGGTTATGGTCCCGTTTTTAAGTGCCTTCTTGATCATACACCTGTTGCTGTCAAGGTTCTACGCCCTGATGCAGCACAAGGAAGGTCCCAGTTTCAAAGAGAGGTAACAACAAAAACAAAATAATGAATAAGCTTGTGATTCAAAAATGATGTCTATGTCTTTATTTCTACAAACAAAATTCTATATTTATCAATCATACTACTATGTATAAAAAGTTAGCAATTAAATTAGTCAAATACAAAATACTCATGATGGCTGATTTGCTAGTTAATTTTTAGTGTGCACGTAATAGTTTTGAATTCTAATAATAAGAAGGGGTGAGTTAGGTTAAGTAATTGAATTCTATCGGAAATAAAAATTTGGGACTATTTTGTGTATATTGAGACCTAAGGACTAAAGAGTTTGTTTAAAAACGACATACACTACTTTGCTTAATTATTCCATTAAAATTTTCGGAGTTTAGAAATACACAAGTATAATTGGTGAATCATGTGTCTTAAGAGGTAGAGTAATCCATAATAATTGCAAAATTATGGAATTAAAATAGGCATAAAGTTTATTTTCTCATTCCTGTAAGTATTTATCCTTTGGTCCATGACTGTTCCAAAAGTTTTGTATTTTCTTTGTTCCCACATTTTCTTTTGTTACATATATGAGATACAAAAATATGTAATTTTGCTTTGGCTTAGTGAGTCTAGTTTGCAAATTAGACATAAAAAAAACTCTCTACAAAAATGAGTAAAAGTCACAATATGTCTCAATTGTATAGCTACTCCTAGGTAATATTATGTTGTACAACAATTTGATTCTTACCTTACATGTTTGCCTATACATATTAGGTTGAGGTACTGAGTTGCATCCGGCATCCAAACATGGTACTTCTCCTAGGAGCATGTCCGGAATACGGATGCCTTGTTTACGAGTACTTGGCTAATGGAAGTTTAGACGATCGCCTCTTTTGTAGAGGAAACACTCCCCCACTTCCTTGGCAAATAAGGTTTAAAATAGCAGCTGAAATCGGCACCGGCTTGTTATTCCTCCACCAAACAAAACCAGAGCCTCTTGTCCATAGAGATTTGAAGCCAGCTAATATCTTGCTTGACCGAAACTGCGTTGCCAAGATCAGCGACGTAGGCCTTGCTAGGCTAGTCCCTCCGTCGGTGGCTGACTCGGTCACACAATACCATATGACATCTGCTGCCGGAACATTTTGCTATATAGACCCTGAGTACCAGCAAACAGGAATGCTAGGTGTAAAATCTGATCTATACTCCCTTGGGGTTATTTTTTTGCAAATTTTGACGGCGAAACCCCCAATGGGATTAACTCATCATGTTGAGAGAGCTATTGAGAAGGGAACATTCGCTGATATGCTTGATCCTAATGTGTCTGATTGGCCAATGGAGGAGGTCTTGAGCCTCGCGAAAATTTCGATCCAATGTGCCGAGCTAAGGCGAAAAGATAGACCGGATCTCGGCAAGGAAGTCCTACCAATACTAGATAGCCTAAGGACACTCGCTGAAAATGGTGATCAACATTTCAATGGCTATGTTAGCCCATCCAACCAGAGCCAAGTTTCTATTCAGTTGGTATGTTTCTTTGCCGTTCTTTCAATTATACAATTTTGATGATGTTTTAATTGAAAAAGAGTTAAGTCTTACAACTTACATTGAAAGATTGGAACACCCATAAATTTAACCATAAAAGATATAACTTTAATAAAAATCTATTTGCACAACTAAATTAGTAAGTATTTGTATATGTATGCATGTATTGTTTAAATCATTTTCAATATGTATTTTATATTTCAACATGTATTTTAAACTGATGGCTAATTTAGTGGCTGAATTTTGGTATGCAAATAATGTAGCCAAAAATTAACTTATGATCTTAAAAAAATATATATTTATTAGACAAATATAACCAAACAATAACCATACCTTGGGATCATTCACTAACGACATTGAAATGATTGGTTAGATTTGTCTAATAAAAGCATTCTTTCATGGTTATGAGTTTGTTATAAATTTTCTATACTCATATTTTTCAACAATATAATCTTTCGTAATTAATTTTGGTGTTTTATTCTAAAAATTATCTTCCATGAGATACATGAGATACATATGTGAATTCAACACTTGCATAGCATAAGTTCACAGTAATTAACATAAATGTGCCATGAAAATATTTCAGGATGGAGCCTCTTCTCCACTTGATTATTCTGGGGAGAGCCCAAGGAAGTCATCCATTTCAACCCCTTAGTGTCATGTCAAAAACAAATGATCCTTGGGCAAGATAGAAAAGTTTGTTAAACACAACAATGTATATGGAGTATAGTGTAAATACTTAAATGATTAAATGCAATAGAATGCTTCATTCCTCTTGACCCCCAGCATGTAATTTTTTGTTAAATACTTGAGCATGTAACTTATGTTTTCTAATTTCATTTTAGATTTGTAAGAAAGAAAGAAAGAAAAAAGTCATAGCCAAAACTACATAAAATAAGTCTCTCTACAAACTAGTTTATACAATTAAAACCCTTCATCCATTGTATAGTTTTGTAAAATAGATACCTTTACACTAAATACCATAGTTATCAAAACCGGTGAACCGGACCATTGGTTTTATAATGTGAGATTACGAAAAATTTGAAAACTTTCCACAGACCACACACTGTCTAAGTATCTAGTTTTATGGTTCTTGATCGTGCCTTCTTTTGAAAACTATGAAGATTGTTACTTTAGAAATTAGCTTTAAAATCTAACTGTGTAAAGGAAATAATTAAAGTTAAATTTTGGTGGATATACAATATGTTCATCTTTATTAATGGTCTCTTCTTAAATTTATGTTATCCTCTGTAAAATATATTTTATGAATTCGCAAAAAGAGAAACCATCTATATAAACATTGGTTTATTAAGAATATGCAACAAAAGTATTTCAAACAATTGATTCGCAGCCAATTAGTCATCCACCTATCAAAATAAAAAATATCATGGAAAATCAAAATAAGATAGCTTATAACAAATAGTTCATTATCTATGGATTTTTCCATTCTAATACTCTGTCTAAGATTTATCAATATTTATCAAACATCTTTCTATCTAAAGAAACACTATTGGGTCAAATAATAAAGACACCGTTAAGAAGAAAATATAACTTGAAATGGTTGTTGTTTTCTATTTCAATAACAAATCATTGGTTTATCCATGTTTTACATCGATAGTTTTTCTCGATCTATCTATTTATAATATATAAAAAGAGAAATCAAAGTAGCTCCTTAATCAATTTTAATATTTTAAGTCTTTATTAGAATGCCATGTCAGCAAATCCAATAAATGATACAACACTTAGTATTCACAAGTTATTTCCTCTCAATTTCAAAGCATATTAGATAACTAACATAGTCTCATATCACACAATAAACTCTTTGCCTATCCTCATTTATTATTTGCGCGTTACGATTAAAATTATCATTATCTCAATTATAACTCCCATGAAATCCAACCACCTTGTAATAACCCCATTTTTTTTTATAATAATAACCTTTGAGTTTTTTCACTTGGTAAACTTATTCACTTCAATTCCATTTTATGAATTTTAATGTCATTTTAAAGATCATTATTATCCCTTTAAAACAACAATTAATTAAAAAATATAACCGCTCTTTAATATTCATTACAAATTATAAATCACTCTTATTTCAAAACTAAAACTTCTAAATCTATCCAACTCCAAATATCTCACATTTCTCTTTATTTGACTGTTGATTCGTTCTTCTTCTGGGGGGGGGGGGGGGGGGGGGGGGGGGGGGGGGGGGGGGGGGGGGGGGGGGGGGGGGGGGGG
>JASCZI010092029.1:0-13600 GCA_036250425.1 Stylosanthes scabra
AAGTCGGGCAACATGGTGCATATCCGGTGGCTCCCATTGCTGAGGGACCTCGCTGCATGCCGCTGTTTATCATGGGGCAGCGCGGTCCTAGCTTGGACGTATAGGTCGCTGTGCAATGCGGCCGCTCAGGGGACCACGGACATAGCCGGGTGTGTCCCGCTGATATTGTCATGGATCTACCACCGGTTTCCTGAGTTTTCATCACAGGCAGCGGATCAGATCACGTGGTCGTTGGCCGAGAGGTACTAGTGCAAAGTTTTATTTTTCTATTTAAATCGTTTAAATGGCTTTTAGTGGTTAACATGCTTTTATGACGTAATGGGCAGGCTTGTTGGAGCTCCGCAGCCGGCTAGGGATCAACAGGAGGGCAGGCTGCTGCGGTGGCGAGCTCGGTTAGATCGGGTTTCAGTGGAGCAAGTTAGGCTTGAGTTATATTTCGTACTTAAACTATTTTTTGTGTTGTTCGATTTCGCTGATTCCATCTGACGGTTTTGACTTCTCAGTTTCGCTGGACTCCGTACGATTCACCCGAGATGCAGGCTCTTATACCGGACTGGATGAGAGCACAGCC
Source organism: Stylosanthes scabra (assembly GCA_036250425.1). NCBI lineage: Eukaryota > Viridiplantae > Streptophyta > Magnoliopsida > Fabales > Fabaceae > Stylosanthes > Stylosanthes scabra. The sequence continues at coordinate 572 of JASCZI010092029.1, forward strand.
GGAGGTACATACATGGAGGTCAGCTGTGCCGTTTGTGTGCTTCAACTTCGTGCACATGCTTCACATTGATCGGGTGATCAGGCAGTACGGGGGCGAGCAGCCTGTCCCACGGTTGCCCGTTGACGTGACGAGGTACATGTCGAACACAGGGCGTGGGGACGATGTGTGGTGGCCACAGCGGCTCAGCACGTGGTACGAATTGTGGTCTTATCTCGGTTCTGCAGACCCGAGATATGTGTGAATTACAAATTGTGGTCTTATCTCGGGCTCTGCAGACCCGAGATACGCTAAAACCTCATTTCGGACTTGCAGAGCCCGAGATACGGGGGATATGCCTAAAATGGTAAATACTCCCCAACGGACCTATTTTGGTAAATTCGTTATTATTTTTATTTAAATAAATAAAAAAATCGAGAATTTAAGAATAACACATGTTATTATTTTATTAGAGAAATATATATATATAATAACAACTTGATTATGTTTAATCCCACAAGTAATTGCATGTACGTCGTCCGGTTAATTTTATAAAACAGTTTACTTGTTTATATGAACTTTTCTAATCCAATATGATAACATATATGGTTTCATGAGGCCACAATCTGATGTACGTAATATAAGCTGAGATCACAGGAAAGGAAAATATAATTTAAGAATGAAACTGCACAAGTTTTAATATATTTGTCAGGTTTTTTCTTGAAGAAAACCAGCTTTAAATATACTCTATTTCTTTCTAGTATCAATATATAAAACGTTATTCATTTTCTAATAAATTGGAAGTTTATGGAAATGAATTTTAAAAAAAATGAATTATTTTGTCATATAAATTTCATTGGATACCATGTCATTAGTAAACTATATATTAAAGTGTTATAAGACTTTATATATATATATATGAACTAGGAACCGATATGTTATCAAGCTTACTAGAGTGCTCTGGTAATTAATTATAATACTGTTATAACAAATTAAATATTTAATATTGTAGATTATACACATTATATTAATATTAAAATGTTATAAAACTTTAAATTTTAGGTGTTATGAAGTTAAAAAACCAATTAAAAGTAATTTAAAATTGATAGGTTTGAATTCTTTTATTAAATATGAATAATAAAAGAATTTAATATTCGATAGAACGTGACATTTTTTTTAAAAAAAAAAACATAACGAGATAAAAATATATATACAAGTCAATAACAATTATGAATTAGAGACTATTAGAGACTAATGACAAAATTATTAGCTAGGGTTAAGCCAGAGTTAGTTAGTTAGAATTACAATATAATTATGAATTATATATAAGAGTCAATAACAGTTGTCATAACAGAAAAACTAAGTATTCACTAACTCTTAACTAACTTGTTATTGTCTTATCTAATACTCTATCAATAGTCACCCATATATATTATGAAGCTGCAAATGGTAAGAAGCAAGATTGGTTTATCTTCACATGATATGATGCCTTTTGTGGTGGGAAAGATTCCCTTGCAAAATTATTACTTTAGTTTTTATATATTTGTCAAGGTTTTCTTTAAGACAAATAGTGTTAAAATGTGCTATATTTCTTTATATTATTAGTTACTTTCTGAAGTTAACTTATTCGAAACAATTCTATATGTATATATTTAACATGACTAGAGCAAAATATATAGAAAATGACTTTGGAAAGGTTGGATAAAAATCGTGCCATTACAACTGCTTTTTGTGTGGCCAATCACAGAATTAATGATAAAAATTGTTACTTTTACTACTGTGATATTATCTAATTAAATGAACGTGTTAAAATTTTTTATATCAAGAATTCGTTAAAATTAAATTATAATATATAATATGAAGCTTTACAAGCTAAGAAGCAAGATTAATTTATCTCAACATGAATCATGATGCCTTTGGTAAGTTATCTAAAAATATCAATAGTGCGTGAAAGGTAAATAAAAAAAAGAAAACAGTATATATATATATATATATATATATATATATATCATAACAAAAATAAATTTTATTTTTTTTAGTTAAATTTTTTGTACAAATTTCATTATTGTTATGCTTAATGCGTGAATTTATTAAATATAAAAACATATTAATAAATACATGGATATATAATATAACGCTAAAAAAAATTGTCAAATTGCTTCCATTTGTCTAACTAGAAACGACATAGTTGTTGTAGGGGGCTTTTTTATATTTAAAAAAAAAATTCTTTATTTTTAATTTTAAATTATTATTAAGAATAAAATTATACTTTTGTCACCATTAACATGATTTCATGTTAACGTTATAATGTATAGATAGTATGATTATTTAATGAATTATATATACGATGATTGATTGTTAAACTGAACTTGATGGCAAATAAATAAAAAAATATTGCCGTCACCCAAAATATATATATATGCCACTACTCAGGGAAAAATTTAATATTATATATTATTATGACAGACAACAGTTCGGATAATTTGACCAATACACAATACACATGTTGGTTGTTAGATATAATAATTAACATCTAGGTTTTGTTTTGATTTTTGTTTTTGTAAAAATAATTATTCTAGAAGACAATTAGAGAATATTAATTATTAAAAAATTAATACTAAAATTATTAAAAAAATTAATTTATATAATATTTAATAAAAAGGACTAAATAGAAAAATATAATTTTAATTTATTTTCTTATTTATTTAATTTTCTCGTAATTATATTTTCACTTTATTTGTCTAATTTATACTCCTTCATTTATAATGTTCTATTCTCAATATCAAAGGCAACCATACAGTTTTTTATATTTTGCTTCTTTTTATTCATAATAAAGCTGACATCTGGTATAAGACGTGACTAACCAAGTGTTATACCTGACATATAATAATAAATAGTTGGTGGCTTATACGGTATAAATAAAAATGGTAAAGATATAGATTTTATTAAAAGAATGTGTGGATTCACATCTGTATATTACTTTAATTTTTTTTTAGATATAAAATATAAAATTTATATTATAAAATAATTTTTTATAAAATAATTTTTTATATCTGTATCGAATAACTTTTATAAATAACTTTTATAAATAGTTATGGCAACTTGCCAAACATGCATATAACGTACTTCTCAAATCAATTTAAAAATTAAATTATTGCATATGTAACAAATTAAATACTTGGTCCCAGAGTAGAGTTACTATCTAATTAAATAAGGCCGTTATATATACAGTACGATGCAACTGTATGGAAAAAAAAAAGAAAAAATGTATAAAAAATATTATCTAATATTACTCTCCATAATAATGACATCTTCAAAACATTTGATATAATATATATATATCAAACACTAAATTTATATTGTATACAGATTCATCTGAATCGTATAATTGACCATTAAATAATTAAGAATTCAAATGGTTTTAGTATATGCATGAATGTGGATAAAACTTGTTTGTCTATATAAGTTGGAGGGGTTCTGTTCATGGATTCAATGGTGCTTAAAGATTGTGTGTTTAATAACTACTTCTAATAATTTTGCAGTTATCTCTTGTTAATATGGCAAGCTTTTCACATCTCCCACATGCTACAAAGAGGTATGAATTTGGTACCAATATATTGTCTAGCCTATGTATGTATGCGCATATTGTCTAGCTTACCAACAATGAGAAGATTCATCATTTTCAATATATATATCTCTGCATGAATATCAATCTCAGAATTAATTTACATGAAGCCTTTTTTCCTGTACTGAAATTAAATTAACAAGATTTTGATTATTAATAACAAAATCTTAAAATGAATATAGGCTTAATTAGGAATAAGTCAAGGACCAAAACAATAAACAATAACTGACCTATTATAAAATAGAGTCAAGCAATCAACTTGAATTGTTCTAGTGATAAATTTATTAGTATATGTATGTTTAAATAAATGTTAAATGTTCAACTCTCGTCTTATATATAAAATAATGTATTGATCAACAACAGACTTTTAAATGAAGCTTAGATTGGGAGATAACGTGAAAAATAATAAATAAAAAGATAAAATAGAAAAAAATAGAGCAGATGGTGATTTGAATTCTTTTAGTTTGATAGAATATTTAGCTCATTAGTTTTATAAGTATTGGGTTTGAATTCACCTTGGAATAAATTTTTCGGGAGTGTCAAGAGACAATAATATAAAGTTATTTTATTATTTGATCCATGTTATGGAGATTTCGACTAAGGTTTTATGTTGGTCGTCGAGGGCCTAACACAACTCTTCTCCTTTATCTGAACTTGAGACCGGCTATGTACGCAGGTGTAACATAGAAATTTAATGTAAACAACAATTAAAAAATAAGAATTAAGATAATTTTTGACTGATTTTCTAGTATTGCTTTGTGAATTTTTGTTTAGACTTGAAGGAAAGGTGGCTTTGATTACCGGAGGGGCTAGAGGCCTTGGTGAGTGCATAGCAAGAGTGTTCTGTGAACATGGTGCCAAGGTTGTAATTGCAGACATTCGAGATCAGCAAGGACTTGCCATCCAAGACAGCATTGGAACTCAATTCTTAATCTATGTACACTGTGATGTAACAAAAGAAACTGATGTTGAGAATGCAATTAACTTAGCAATATCAAAGTTTCAGAAACTAGACATAATTGTGAACAATGCTATGCTAATTGATGATGCCAAGCCTAGCATTCTTGATAATGACGTGGCCGAATTCGAGAAAGTTCTTAGAGTTAATCTCACAGGTCCTTTCTTGGGAATCAAGCATGCTGCTAGAGTGATGATCCCAGCCAAAAAGGGTAGTATTGTAAATGTAGGGAGTGTATGTTCAAGCATTGGAGGGGTTGCAACTCATGCATATACAAGCTCCAAACATGGCTTGATTGGACTCACAAAGAATGCAGCTGCTGAGCTTGGAAAATTTGGGATAAGGGTTAATTGTTTGTCTCCTTACTTTATTGCCAATGTTGCAGGTAAAGAGTTCTTCAAACTTGATGATGAAGGGTGTTTGAATGTTTATTCCAATCTTAAAAGTGTTCATTTGCTTGAAGAAGATGTAGCACAAGCTGCAATCTATTTGGCCAGTGATGAGTCCAAGTATATTAGTGGTCATAATCTAGCTGTGGATGGTGGTTTTACTACCATCAATCCAGTTTTTGGTGTGTTTTCGGCATCTTAAAAGAGTAATGCTAAGTATATACTTATCTTGTCTAATTAAGTCTGATAAAGTTATTTATTTCTATGCCAAATAAAATATTATTTTAATGTCAAATAATAGAAACGAGTTTCTTTTTTATATCAAAATAATCTTCTATCTGATATCAAAAGCGTAGAATAGATAACTTAATTAGACATATACATCTAGAATTATTGTTTTTATATATGTAATGATATGTAATATTTGCAGGCATTAATTAAGTAAAGATAATGTAAAATTAGGTTATTGCATATGTAAAATTGTAACTTTAGGCCACATTTTGAATCTAATAAATGGAATTGTATAACAATTCAATAAGCTGGATTCAAGAACTTGTAAATTAAGTTTGAGCATAAATTTGATCTATCTCATATATGACTTGTAAAGTTATAATTTATACAAATTATGTGTATGCATGATTGCATGCTACTTCGAACACGAGTCGACTATACTAAAATCCTTGAGGTCGTCTGTTCCCCCTCCTTCCGAGCCAAGGCAACCCAAGTCATGTTCACCTTTCTAGGGATATCTCCTTATTTGAAAAATTCAGTAACCGTATCACAGAGAACTAATGTTGTTAATTATATATTTATCTTGCTATATCTTAAAAAAATTATGTTTCTACAATGCTAAACAAAAAATTTCGCGTATAATAAACCCATTGCAATTAAAAAAGATAAAAAAAAGAAAATTGAATCAAAGAAAAATTGGTACGCACTGCCATTTGAAGTTACCTTGTGCTTCTAGTCTTCTTCCACCACATTTCAATTGCCATCTGCTACAAATATATGCTTGAAATAGGTATTTTTATTTATTTAATTAGAGATTATTTCAAATTTTATTAGCTTTTTAATTTAATTTTTATATTAAGCAAAAATAAGTAATAAGAATTAGAAAATATATGCTTGAACTAAAGATGTACTTAGCTCTGCTAGAATTTTAAAGTGCTCTTTTGAATTTTAATGTGTTTTATTAGAATTTTGAGGAGGAATTTTTATTTCCTTATTTTTTTCATGTGCGATCATTGATCGTTCAATGTAATTTAATTATCACGGCGGCTGTGATTGCTACTTATGTGAAAAATACTAATTCTAATATGGAGTATAAAAAAACTGTCATAATTTTAAATGTCTCTAACATTAAAATTGAAGCAGCTCTCAGTTTAATGTAGAAACAACGAGAAAGTTTCAAGGTCATTGTTCACGAAGGTAATACTCAATGAAAAAGATGAATTAGTGTGGTTGCTATATTTTTTTGGAAGCTCTGGAACCACTGTAATCTTCAAATTTTTAAAGGCATTACTAACACTCTAGATCTGATTTTCTTTTCAGTTATGAAGTTGATCCAAGAATATCACCAATATCATTCTTCTTAATATTTCTCTTCATTTATGTTTTTTATTCTTTTCTGTTAAGTATTTAAAATATGATGTTTTGATTGTGGGAAATTCTCACATCTCATTCTATTTATTCTTGTTGTTGTCTAAGTTGAGCCATAATTTTATGTATTATTTTATTATTTTAATTGAATGAAATATAATTATTTTTGATAAAAAATAATAATAAATATTAGTTTTATTGTATTTGTGTAAATGGATAGAGAATTTATCAATTATAATTTTTGAATTTTTTATCTTAGGAACAAAATCCAAGCAAATATATTCATTGAATTCTTTTGGCCAAAAGCTTTTTTCAAGCTCCACCACTGAGCGGAGATAATCCTTAGCGAACTTATCGATCACAAAGATAAGGCTGGAGATAATCCATACACATACAACTACATGGCTTAAGGATCACATCAGTGCTTATTGTTACGTACCCATTGATATACACACAAATGTTACTCGTGGCATAATTTGAAAATCTCTTTTTCTTTATGCATTTCCAAAAACACGTTGCAATGCATAACTCGTCTAAAATCACTGTCTGTACGTAATTTTACTAAACAGTAAAGTTACTGTTAACACAGACCCCAGAGTATGAACGAGAGAAACCTACAATCTCTTTATCTCATACGACAAAGAAAACAGATACTACATGCTACTAGTCTCTATCTCTATTAAATTATTAAATAAGCCAACAAAATAACTACTAGTCTTTATCCGGTTATAAAGCAACCCAAAATTTATAAAATCAACCTGGTAATGGTAATTATAGGAAGGAACGATTTCTACGAAATCAATATTAGATAGTGAATAACTAAATTATTATCTAAATTTTATATAAATTATCATTTATAACTCATATATTTAAAATTAGTTATCATTCAAAATTTATATGAATTATTATTCATAATTATATGTTAGCTCTTTAGTTTTTTTTTATATAATTCGAAATTGGATATAGGTTCGGGACCCCAATCCGGTGGCCCATAAGTATATAATTGAGTTTAAAATTTAAATTATATAATAAAATATAGTAGTGTAATATATTATGAAAAGTATAATGATGTGGTACATGCTAAGCATTATGAGGTAAGCATGCATGCCTCAAATCTTCATCCTTGAAATTCATTTGATGCTGAAACTCAATATTTTTAGATGTTGATTATAAAATATTTTATAATTAAAATAAATTTAAAATTCACAGTTAAAAATATTAAAATATCTAATATAATGAAACGCTTATTTTCACAATTTGTATGTCAATTTAACTGTAAAACGTGTAAACAATGAAGTTACTGTTAACATGGATCCCACTGTGTATTAGGGGTGTTCATGACCCGAACTATTTCAAGTCTCAACTCGAGCTCAATAAAATTTGGATTATTTTTAGAGTCGAAGCAATTAAATCAATCCGGTGAAAATATGAAACCGAGACTAGGCCTAGTCTCGGATCATTCGGTTCCGATCCGGTGGCTCGGCAGTATATATATAATTAAATTTTATAAATAATATAATAGTATGGATATGAAATAAATTAATGAATAATGAAATATAATTATGTGATTGTGTAATTCTTATATATTTGGCCATTTTTTATTCAAGACTCACTTAACTCATTTCCTAAATTTATTTGATCTAATTATATTATTTAAAAATTATGTTTATTTAAGAATTTGGACTACAATTAAAAGATAAAATTATGTTTTAATTTTTAATATTGTGTTTTATTACGTTAACTCTATATTATGTTTTATTTGTATAAGATTTAAATATTTATAATATTATTATGTAATTAGTTATTAAATTTTTATTTTTAAAATTTAATTAAGAAGACTCAATTTTCAATTGGCCCAAAATCATAGAAATTCTATTGGCCGGGTTAAAATTTCAATAATAAGTTTAAAGTATATTTTAGATCGAATCTAAGTTAATTAGGAAAGACTCGATTTCACTCGATTTGATGAACACCCATGCGGCTTATGAGCAAGAGAAACCTACTATCTCATACCGTTATACAACAAAGAGAAGATCAGATACTACATACTACTCTCTATCTCTATTAAATTATCAAATAACCTAACAAAATAACTTCGTTCCACCCACGAGGGCTTTTTTTTGTTTTTGGTGACAACCCACGAGGTACTATTTCACACCATCAAAAATATATATTTTTATATGAATAAAGCTATATATCCATAATTTCTGATTCATAATTCATCTATAAAATTTAAATACTAATTTATTTTAATTAAATAAATATAAATGTATCTTCCTAACTAACTGCCTATTATTTCTTGTATAGTTTTTTTCCTTCTTCTCCTCTACTAAGTAATTAGACTAATGTAAATTTTATACTTTGATTTTTATGTTTTTTTTATAAATTTAGGTGAGTTTAGAATGTATTTATAATTAAACACAAAAAAAAAATGTATTTATAATTTATTTTATACATAATTATATTATTTTAAATGTATTTTGATGATTTAGGTTAAAAAAATAGTGGATTTTAGATGTGTTTTTAATTTATTTTGTGTATAATTATATGAAAAGTATTGGTAATAAATGAGCCAACAAAAATTGAACATTCGTAACCATTGTTTATAGAACATCTATTATAAAATTCATTGAACATCTGAAATCTAAAGCAACCAATAATAAGCCAATTTTATATTTTTAGAAACAGAATATCTGAAACTTAAAAAAATAAAATATCCAATTAAATTATTGGCTGATATTAACTGATTTTTTTATTGATTACCTAATAATTATATTATTTTAAATGTGTCGAAAAAATTTTAAAATATACTAAAATTATATTAAACACATCCAAAATAATATAATAGAATACAAAATACTTTTTAAATCCATCTAAAATCATATATATACACGTGGTATACTTCAATCCAATAACCTTTTGTATTTTTAAATTTTATTAGATTATAACTTTAACTTTTGAATGTAACCAATTTTTAAAATTTTTGAATTAGCTATTTTAACGTTGGAGACTTGGAGAGAGGCGGTACAAGACATTAAATTTTTAAAAGTGTTTATGGCAATTATATATTTGAATTATTTTAAATTTTGTAAGATATAATTAAATTATGGAAGATTTTTTTATAAATATTTAATCACACAAAAAAAACAAAGCTATGTGTCCATAAAATATTATCAATAAGTAAACCATAATACTAAAATTTTAATTGTTTATTCTTCTAATTAAAAAGAAACATATCTTAAAAACTAATTTTAATTTAATAATATAATAATAACCCATCTGTTATTCTATTTTCGGTTTTATGATAGGCACTATGAGTAAGAGTACTGTTTACACTTGTAACTGCTTCCTGCTTTTTAGTTTTACTTTTTTTTTTTCAAATTCAATTCACTTTATTCAAAATTTCCAATGTTTTCACTTCATTCTTCATTTTCTATTCCTAGTTGTAGCAGTAAGTACCATTTTCTATGCGTATATAGATGCGTGCATCACTTCCATAAATTAATTCTTTGATAAGTTTTTTCCTTAGTTTTAATTTTTTATTAATTTATTCACGTTATTCGATGTTTTTCATTTTCTTATTCATTTTCTATTCATATTTGCAGTAATATGTATCATATAACTTTTTAAAATGGATAATTTACACATGCATTTCTTTCACAAATGAACTTTTTTTCAAATTTTAGATGTAATAACCATTTATTTTATGGGTTATTAAGTTATTTTAGATGTATTTTGAAGATTTAGCTTATAAAAAAAATTATAAGTTTTATATGTGTTTCTAATTTTTTTTTTGGGTTATTAAGTTATTTTAGATGTATTTTTAATTTATTTTATGGGTAATTATTTATTTTAGATGTGTTAGGAATGTTTGATTTATTAAAAACTACATAATAGGTTAATAACATATCCATATTAATATAATAATACACGTATAAATTTGTGAGTTTGTTAAATATTAATGTTCAAAAATTTAGTTCTTAAATTTTGAATTTTATTTGAAATAATTGATTTTTTAAAAATTTTAATTGTTTATTTCAAATACTAGAGAAAATTTAAATTAAAAGACATCAAATCTAAATGTGTTGATTATAATTGTATATTTAAAATTTTGTAATAAATAGATGAATCATGAAAAAGTTCTTATGAATATCTAACTGCACCGTATTTTTATCGCATGCAAATATTAACTAAGAAAAAGACTAGGAAGCCAATACATTATAACCAATAGAGAGCCAGCACATGATTACGGATGATAATTCATATAAATTTTGGATGATAACTTAATGTTAGATATATGAGTTACGGATGATAACTCATATAAATTTTGGATGATAACTTAATTATTGGTTCTCTAATGGCTCTCTAACCATTGGTTCCCTAGCATTATTCATTCGCTAATTAATTGTCGCAAAAAAACCACATCTCCTAGAATAGTGGTAAGTGGCTTAGGTTGCTTAAGTCTCTAGTCTCAATTTGAACCTTGGGGACAGCATGTATGCAGAAGGGGATATCATCACGTCAAACCCCTCAAAAATAACATTCAATAAGACATAAGTAATTAGCCTAGCCCTGTCGGACTTATGATACTCTTCTACCAAAAAAAAAATTGTCACAAAAATAATCAATGTAATGAAAATAAAATATAATAATAATAATAAATAAATAATGCATGCATGTTAGTTTGATCCACAGCTAGCTAATAAGCATCCACCAATTATAAATACCCTCTATCTTATGCCATATTTTCCATCTCGAGTTGCATTATACATCCCATCTTAGTTTTTCTTCTTCCTTAGTTATCACTTCTCCCAAGCTAGTAAGTTATAACTAGGTACGTACTCTCTATCTCTTTTAATTTCTTACACTAATTTTCATCATCGTCATCTTAGCTTTTCAAGTTTAACAATTTATTTTATGGCCATCTTACTCTAAACCTTAATGTGCTTTAATTTATTTTAAATTCAATTTTTAACTACTGTTATAAGGTTTAGCTCATCATATATATACTTTAAGGGTGTTTTTGAAATAAAATATATTCAATTTAAAGTTTTAATATATTTATTATGTATTTATTAAAATAAAAAAATTTAATAACGAAACCCGCATTATATTACAGGTATATAAAGTGAAGTAGCAAGTTCTACTGTATGGAAATGCCGATGAAACCATTTATGAGGTTTGTCGCTACGGTGCCCGAAACGGACTACCTTGCGACGAGGATGCGACCCGAAAAAAAAAGAATTGAATTGAATCATGGAGTCGCCACAAATTTTATTATGGAAAAATCGGATAAAACCTTGAATTTGTAAAAAAAAACTGGTCTTTTGAAGATATCTTGAGCTCGGGAGTCCGATTATGCGTAAGGAAGGGTGAAAACTAAATTCCACTACATCCTTAACACATCCGTTAAAAACGGTTACCTTAGAATATTTTATGCGAATTATTATAATTTAAATAATGTTAAAAAAAAAACACAAATATTATTCCCTAGGTTAATGATATACATGTACGAGTCAACCGTGACCATCACTTAAACATAACTTCACCAAATGCACAGACTCCACGCATATGCGTGGAGGTGCACGCATATGCGTGCTACATCGAGTCAAGTCCATCCTTTGCACGCATAGGCGCAGAAGACCATGCATATGCGTGGTGGACCAGTCATCCACGCATATGCGTGGACGACACTGGCAGCAAGCAACTCCACCAGACCACGCATATGCATGGTGGAGTCAGTCATCCACGCGTATGCGTGGGAAGCTGCCTCAAGTCACGTCCCAGAGTCACGCCTAGCCCATTCCAAACGTGAGCTATCCAAGGGTAGTCCAAGTTTAGCATCCACGCATATGCGTACATTCCTACGCATATGCGTGGGACTCTCATCCATTGGCCACAGACCAACACTCCACGCACACAACTACACAGACCACGCATATGCGTGGTGGAATCACGCCAGACCACGCCTATGCGTGGTGGAATCACGCCAGATCACTTCCTTATTGCCATCCTCCCACTCATATGCGTGCCATCCTACGCATATGCGTGGGAGCCATATCTGCACAAAGGTTTTGTTTCGGAAACTGCAGTCCCTATTGAACTCACAGAACTCTTGTATTCTCACTTGTAATCTGAGTTCTTAAAGAAATTCTGATGAGTTTCTTTCTTTTGTTCATTTCTTTCTACATGTTTTTATTGAACTGAAATTTTGATTAAAGAGAGAGTATTACATCAGATTTAAAGATAAATACCTAATGTTAAGATCCAAAGAAAAGCCTTCCTCTTCCCTTCCAAAAGAGGCCCCTGTTTCAGTGGTTTCTCTCTTCCTCCCCTGTTTCTTCTCTCCTCTTCTTCTCCTTCAAAAAGAAGCCCTTGTTTCAGTGGTGCTCTTCTCTCTCCTTCCAAAAAGAAGCCCCTGTTTCAGTGGTGCACTTCTTTTTCCGTGATCCTTCCTCCCAAAAAAAAGAAGCCCCTGTTTT
>JASCZI010092031.1:0-15567 GCA_036250425.1 Stylosanthes scabra
TGGGATATTTCATTCGTGTCTTATCTCGGGCTCTGCAAGCCCGAGATACGTTCAAACCTCATCTCGGGGTTGCAGAGCCCGAGATATGGGGGGTATGCCTAAATTGATAAATACCCCCCAGCGGACCTATTTTTGTAAATACTACATTTTTTTTATTTAAAAAAATAAAAAATCCTACACTATACAGGTAATAAGATAGGGATGTATTTTATCTAATATTTGGTATATTTTTGCAAAATTCATAAAGTGGAGAATTTTTCCCCGGCTTAGGGGGATGTATATTTTTTTTACACCAACCACAGAACTCCACGTGACATGAAGTTTGACCATCCACGTCATGTTTTGACCAAACGCAATTGCATAATAAATTGAGTACTGCATTTCTCAGAAAGCATCACAGCAGGCTCGAATTTTTCACCGGCGTGACCAGTCAACAAAAAAAAAAAAAATCCTCGATTTCACATTGAGTCAAATAGTTCTTCATGTACTTTCTATTCAATAATTTTGTTTACCAATGATAATGATGCTTACCTGCATGTGACTCTTAATAAAATGTTTTATTTATTTTTCTTCAATAATATCTGACGACCAGTCAAATTATTACTATCTATCTTCGATTCCCTTTACACCACACCACAACCCATCTCAATTTCATATGCCTTACTTTCTTTTCAAAATTTTATCTAGTAATTATTTTTCTCTTGTTGATTTAATTATATATATTTAACCAAATTGTCTAATATAACTGCAGTACTATGATCAGAATTAACCATTAAAAAAATATTATTATAACAAAATATAAATCAATTGCCGCACATTAGCACATGGTAAACTCAGCAGGGCTCTCCAGTTGAAAATATTAAATTCAGAAGAGAGAAAAGAAAAATGACTACTCCATCCAAAGATTGGTTTTAATTATAAATAAATAATAGCTCACTATTCTAACTACTGCTCTAAACGTTCGGCAGTTCCCATGGCCATGTGCCTGTGAAATGAAGCCTATAATAAACAATAATTATTAAGTTAATGATGACCACAAACAATATATAATAATTATAATTAGTGATGGTCACAAAATTAGCAAAACTTATTATTTGTAGGTATTATTGTGGTACGTAGGTGATGCATTTTCTTTGCATGAACAATAGAAGAGATAGAATTCACGCATAGGTCAAAACTGAGGGGAAAAAAGTACAACAAATAAAAATTAAATAGAAATATAAGAAAATAAGAAGAAGAAAAAAAAGATTTAGCACCGAATTCATGGACACAAGAAGCATATATATATATTTGACCGTATTAGTAGCCACTTGTTAATTAATTATTACTAACCCTTTCTTTCACAACATGCATGTCTCTTCAAATTTTCTTTTTCAGAGAGAGAGAACAAAGATTATGAAAGGAATATATTATTGTAATTTGTCTCTTCCTACAATGTATGTGATGTAGATTTTCATGAATCCTTAAAGGAAATGAACAAGATTCAAAACCGAATTTCATTACTCATTAGTGACGCATGACAAAATAATAGCCACACTTGACACTACTCATTCAAAAGAAAATTACGTGAATCATGAACATGATTGATTCTTCTCATTCTCATCATATAATCATGACTACTCGCACCTTTTTCTCTTTTTATTTTTATTTTTTTTTATGACCAAACTACAAATCAGACACGCTAAAGGTTTATTTGTTTGAGAGGACGTGGAGGGAAAATTGATGAGAGGAAAAAAAAATAGGAGAGAAGTTCATGGACAAGTGAATTAAACATGAAATTATTTGAGCGGCTAAAATTAAAGTTATTAGTAATACATTGATGGAGGAACAGGCTTAATTAAGATATGGTAATTAAGTATAGAACAGTAATTTAATTAGCGTGTTTTGAATCCCCATTTTGGAACCGTACAAAGATTTTGTTTGTGTCCCCGGATGAGATAGATAGATGAGTAGGAATCATTGCTTATTATCTGATGAGAATGCAATAAGCCAATGGTCTCCTGTATCACTAAGTCCCACCAGCCACCACGCTGAAAAAAAATGGCCTAGAAACAGTGTTTTTAATTAAACAATGACTACTAAATAGTTTTATATACATGTATACATATGCATAGCCACATAAATATAACTATATATTTATAATTATAATTTCGAAATATGTTTAGATGTTCCAAAAAATATTAATATTTTAGACATTTTAGTCTTTAATCTTAATTATAAAATATATAAATTGAGATCATCAATGGTTAATATAATTATAATTATATCATATATTTGGAGCAGTAGTGTTACCTTCCTACTTAGGCATCTTATTCCACATAACTCAAGATCTTTTTATGAGTGTGTGGCAGAAAACATGTCTAATTTTATTAGTTTTTATTTTTTTATATTAGAATAAACTATTAAAGCTGCCCCCTACAAAATTTAGTTGCTAATAAAAATAAATATTAAAAAACAACAAAAAGACCAATGAGATACAAGCAAATGCTTACGTGGCAACTTTGTCAATCATTTATGTATATATATTTAAAGTTATATACACATTCATATTTAATAATATGTTATTTTATGTAAATACTACAAAATAATTAATAAGTATAATATATATATTTTTTAATTGTAATGAATAGACAGTCGTATAATCATATGAAGTTAAACACTTTTACTGATACTGTATCAGAATTTAATTCATATTAATGATTAATAAAACACTTCTACTATTTGAAGGCTTAATTATAGAGTGTGATTACACCACACATAGTATATAAGTATATAGTTAACTATAGAGTAGAGATGAGTGATTGAGTGCATAGTTGTTTGTTCTTTGTTTTGTTTGCATTATTGCCGTGATGGATGGAAAGTGGAAGGTGTCAAAGAAGGAAACAACAACTTCTTCTTCATCATCAAATAAGTCTTTGTTGTTCTCTAGAAGCTTCTCAACAAGAAGCAGCACCTCAAACTCCCCTCTTCTCACGAGAAGCATCTCACACAAGAGTTCCTCATCTTCTTCCAAGTGCAGCAATAATCTTCAAAGGAGCTTCTCCCAAAAGAACACTTCATCATCATCATCATCAGCTTCCATAGGTCGCAAATGCACCAATATAGCGAAAGAACAGAAAGCAAGGTTCTACATCATGAGGCGCTGTGTTGCCATGTTAGTTTGCTGGCACAAGCATGGTGACCCTTGAATCCATCTATCTCATCACACATTTCACAAATTTTGAATATTTTATTTTATACATTAATTGTTATTAATATTATAGATAATAGAGAATTTCATTGGATTATTGTAATTAATGAATGCCATGGATCTGTTATTCATCATTTCATGGATCTGCATTGAAAATGGATCTTGGTTTCATACTTTCTTGATATTCCTATTTTACCCCCTCACCTTTTTCTTTCTGTTAGAGCGAGTGACAGAGGGAGAGCTCAAATTTTGCAGTTTGAAGATAGATAGATAGGAGATCGATCGATGTGGGACTAACTGACATATGTGAATTTGATGGCACTGTAAAAAGTGGGCATCTTTCTTTTCATGTGTCCCCACTAACCATCTTATTATTATTATTAATTTCGCATAATTCCAAAAATGATGTGAAAAGAACCATTTGGAGTTACGCCCCATTTTCTTTCATATTGTGAGTATACTTGTGCCGTAGGCAAATCCATGTTTAGTAAGAAACGGAGAAAAAGAAAAGCAGCCATAGACACTACACCACTACCAACATTAACTTGTACTACCATTTTGCTATCACATTGTTTTTATTATATTATCATTATCTTTTGGGTTCACACATAACTGCTCATCTCACACACACTACACTAAGGTCAAAAATCAAACTCAAGTGCACCTATATCTATATGGCATCATACTCTTTATAATGTTATTTGTGCTACTCTGCTTATGCATTCCTATCTTATATAACTTAAACGCAATATTACTATGTCTATAGAGGAACAACAAAACCTATGTATACCTAAAAATTACTTATCAAATCATATATATATTTTTTCTTTTTTTTTTTTGGGTCATGATTTTATTTCTTTTCTAACGTAATTTACCAATATTTTTTTTTTGGACTGGACAAGTAATTGTTATAAACAAGGAAGGGGCATAGATTATGAAGCCCAATACATAAAAAGATCTAAGAAACAAACCAGGCCCTATTTCATGTCCAAACACAATATCTAGGCCCAACAGAATGTTATAAGTTGCATTATCTGTGAGAATATACAGTGGCATTATTCGATCATGATATATATTCACTCACACAGACACAAACATGTTACAATTAATTAAGAAAACACTAACCCCCAACATACATGAAAATTGATGATGATTATTGATTCAGTCCCATATCATGACGACAGCAATAAGAGCTACTCCAAGAAGCACAGCAAGAAACCTAAACCAAGGGGTGTCAAACCGGTTTGGCTTCTGTGGCTTGAACCCTTTGGATATCAAATGATTGATGGCAACATAGATGAAAACACCACAAGCAATTCCCATTGATATAGCATAGATCCAATCTGCGGTTGATCCTTGTGTTGTTGCATCTATGCCAATCCCAATTCCAACCCCAAGGGGACTAGATATTGCAAATGCTAATGAATATGCCACTGTTGCAACTAATGGCCTCTTCGGTAACAATCTCAGCAATGCTATTCCCATTGCAATGGCCGCAAATACCTTGTGCAATGATATTGTCCATAAGTTCCTCCATGCGTCATACTTAGTACCTGATAAATCAACAATATTACTTATCATATATATTACTTATCATATTTCTATTTAGTAAACTAAATTTAATTAAGTAATTTATTTTTACGCTGCATAGAACATTATTTCATTGTCAAATATTTTAAAAAATAGTATTGAAATGAACTTTTATTTAATATTCGAAATAGTCTTTTATATAGTATAAATAAAATAATAAATAACTTGCTGCGTATACCTAGAATTATGATCGTAAAGCTTAAGAGAAAATATAGAGTAATTATTAGTTTAAAGAAAAACCTGAGACTCCAACAGCAATGCCCTCAAAAACAGAATGGAAACACAAGGCAGAAATAAGGAGAATGGTGTCCCCAAGAGATGAAGTCTTCACGAAAATAGGGTTATGATGTGTGGCCATGAATGCTACATCTCTGTGGTGTTGTTCATGATCCTCCTCTTCCACTTGCTGTCGTTGCTGCTGTTCTTCTTCATCCTCCGTGACCTTCTGACTATTGCTGGTGACGTACATAACCATGCAGTCACCAAACATAGTCAGAAGGTAGCCGAAGCACGCGAGCATGAAGGAGAAGGGGTAAGTTTTAGTGGTGAGATCCTTGAAAGTTTCATTGGAATCGCTAAGGAAATGGATCATAGAGGTTCCAAGGAAGACACCACCCGCAAACTGAGTCCCAAGAAGAAGGAAGGTTTCGTTCCATTTGAAGAAGTAAGGAGAGACGCCGCCGGCGAAGGTGCTCACAAGCATGATGATCAAACACCATATCTTTACCAAGATCAATCCCTTGTTGTGCAAATGCACGCTCCCGTGATCATCAGAGCCACCATCATCACCATGAGCATTGATTGGGTGAAGAAGGAGAGAAGCTAAGAGATACACAACAAGGAACATGGCTACTCTTGCAGCAGCAGAAGAAGCCATTTGCTAATTCGTTATTATGATCTTGTATGTTTTGTTGCTTTTTAACGCGTCTGTTAGTCGCATATTGTATGTATTATTGATGATAATTAAGTTTAATTTTTCTAATTAATTAAATAAAACTTGTTGTTTAGTAGTTAGTAGTTAGTACAATCCAATATGCTAATAGATTGTATTATTTGTACTACAACGTTGACTTTTTTTAGGGATGCGTGTTCTTGCATTTGTACTGCACTGCTATTGCCGTCACCTTCTATGCAATAATCAAATTTTAATTAGTAATAAGATTGCATATTGTTATTATTAAAATACATGTCATATTAACGTTGAATTTGGAATAGAATAAAACTAGCCAGTAGTATAAAATATTTTAGAACAATGTTGAAATTATCCTAAAATATGTTTGCTACTACTTCAGCTTCTCCAGCTTGGTTGTAAGTGACAATATTAATTAAGTAGATTAAATAATAACAAAGATAGTACATATCTGGCGTTAAGTTTTAACATAATGAACACCATATTATGTAATAATGTCATGTGGATTGGGTCACATATATGCCCCTGCACTCTAACTATAGGGGAGCACATCAGAATCTGAATTGGACAATAACAATAATGTAATTTCTGATGAATAAGTTTTGTATTTTTGCATATGGCAGAGGATGGAGAGCATGTAGTGTCCCAGACAAACCAGCTTCCCTAATGTGATTATGACCAAACATGGATTTGATTCATTATATTGTTATCCTAAGGAGAGTAAAGGACAAGTATATTGGTGATTCTTATGAGTGAAGCATGGTAGGAGAAGTTGAAGCAAAGAAGAAAATGATTGGTGGAAGCACTTCATTCTCTCTTGATAGAGTTAGCTGCATAATCATTCTATAGTATTCTAAAACCTAAAGAGTAGAAGTAAGCAATCAGATCATTGTTATCAAGAAACAGCTGCTTCATAACTAAATATTTAGCACATCAATTTTAATTGTCCTCTAGTAATTGCTATGGACGGTGGAACATGAAGCTGTAATTCAGTAAGTCAAGGCTAAGCAATCCAGTTAAGCAGAATGAATAGCACAATAACTGATGGACAAATCAAATACAGGTTAAAAAACTATAATGATGAAGCAGAAAAGCATTAGCTATGACAGTAATTACATTACCTGTAGTAAGAAAAGCCATAGAATTGGTATTAACTGTGAAGAAAAACCTGCTACAATTGGCAGTAGTAGCACTAAATGTCTTTGGTTCATCACCATTGATGATATATCAAAGTAGTTACATACTTTCAAGTTTAAACAAGATTCAAACTAACTATACAAAGCAATAACAAGGATAATATGACTTAAGATTCCAAGAAGCACACAATTCACCAACTAAAACAATTGGGGAACAAAACCAGTACGAGCCAAAAAAGATACAAAAATGGGAAATGGGCATTGCAAAATCATGTCTATCAAGAAAGCTAAGGAACCAGACATCACAGATTAATGTTAGAAAAGAAAAGACACTAACGAAAAAACAAAGAAAGAGAAGCATAGTTGAAACTTGAAATATGTTCCGTTTCTTTCGGAGGTGACAATGTGTTACATACACTTGTCACTCTCACTCACCCAGTTCATGTCAAACTCAAAACTCATCCAAACTACCAACTAACACTATTGCTTTTGCTTCTAGATCCAATTTTATCTCACCTTTTTGTTTCAACAAATAATAATTCTTCCTACGAGTACAATAATATAATTCTCCCCCACTTTGTTAATTAATATGAAAAATTATAAGTGACTAATATTTTTTTAACCAATAAATCAGCCAACAAAAATAAAACATTCATGACTACGGTTTATAAAATATTCACAATGAAAGTCAGCGGAATAACTTTTTTAGAAATAGAACATTCAAAATCTAAAGCAACCAATAATAAAAACAAAATATTTAAAATCTAAATAAATAAAACATTCAATTAGCTGATGTTGACTAAATTTTTGTTGATTACCTAACATTGTTTGAATATAAAGATAGATGGCTTTGTCTAAGGTGGACCTGATTCATGGTGAATCAGGTAAAATATTTTCAAATGAGTGATTGAGAGTGATTGTGACTTTATAATAAATAATAAAAATAAAATATAAAAAAAATTTCAACCACTTATTTGAGAATATTCTATTTGATTCACGATAAATTTGATCCATTGTAGATTTATCTTTAAATTGTTAAGTAGAATTTACTAACTTTTTGCATTCTATTTTCCCAGTTTCTCTCCTCTTTATGTAAGGGGAACTAACGAACCCAAAAAAAAAAAGAAAGAAAAGAATGGTAATATGTGCTTAATTTTAAGATTTACACGTAATTTATATATACCATTATAGATTCGGATCCACTCTATCTTTAGATTGTGGAATTTAATAATTAACAAGTTATATTATTGTTTAAGAAATAATAAACTAGTCTTTTTCAGAACGTTACATGATTTACAAGTTATAGAAATTACATACACTAAACGGAACTCTTCATATTAATCCTACATCTAACCACCTAAAACTCGAAATTACAATGCTAAGTCTTATATTGCTAGAGAATGTGATTTATTTTCCAAGGATTTTATATATGAGTATCTAACAGCTCTCATTCATTGAACTAGCACACAAGAATTTTGATGAATAAATAATGAAGAACAAGATTTTATATTATTATTAGTAGTTAGCTCGATAGATGTGTATGTATGTCTATACCTTTATTGCTTATGTCTGGTAGCACATTATTAAGGGCAAGGCCAATATTGTCGGAAACTATATAGTATAGATTAGGTTATTAATTAGGTGGGGATCGGATAATAACTTGCTGAATCACATTTTCAGGTTGTTGCTGCAACCTAACCTCTCATTTTTATTAACATGCATTACCATTACATTAATGGTAATGCATGTTAATATTTGAAAGAATCACCCACTTTTATTTTTACAATACTTGAAGGATTAGTGATTGAACCTTTCGTTTGATGGATATTTGGTGTATAAAAAAATAAGATAGATATTAATTAACGGATCAGATTAAATAATATGGAGCTGGATAATGTAATTAATGTATAATGTCTTTTTGCATGTGTATAAATTCAGTATTCTCTTTCTTTTTATTTGAGGTATGTATCCAGTTAATGCCCATGTTACTGTCATATTTAATTTTTTTTAGATGATTGTAATGTACGAAATTAAACCATGTTGATATATATATATATTGTCCCTGTATAATTTTTTTTTTTTTGAAAAGTGAAACTTCTTTTGTTGCCATCTCATTTTTTCTTTAATTTAACATGATTTGAGGATCGTTTATGTATAGTAAAATAATAGTGATGCTGTTCACTTCACAATCACATGGCTCCATCTTTTTGGTCATGATATATTCCACGTTGCTAACATGTTTAAATGGCTATTATTATGCTATCAAATAATAATTTACTTATCTGCCTTAGAATGTTGAAGAAATAATTTAATGAAAACAATCAAAAGAACTTACTAGTAGAAATTTGCCCAACGTATTATTTCACTTTTTTTCTTGATATAAGAGTGGGGGTATGCTCAACGTGCTTGTCGGTTTGAATTAGAGAGGAAAAAAAAAACTCATTGTCACTTGGTTAATTATAATTCGAGTTTCAAGCTAAGATACAGCTTTCATGAATAAATAGGGGAAATTAAATTTCAAAATTATATATGGTTTGTTAATAAAGTATTTCTATATAGGTTAATGTTGCCAAAATTAGAGGGGGGAGAAAGGTGATTAAATAAAACAAAAGAGTAAAAGATTGTTAATCCATCTAAAGCTTAAAAATAATGTTAACATTATTAAAATATATATCAATTTGTTATTAGTTGGGACTACGTCCCTATAAAATATGATGATCAGGTCAGCACTAACTCAAGTGGATCATTCACCCAGACTTATGTTAGATGTATATTAAAATTAGTCACTAAATTAATCATTGGTGTATAATATACATAAAAATATAAAATACATATATATTTTAATTTATTTTTAATATATATTTTATATTTTAATATATATTATATATTAATGACTGATTTAATAGCTAATTTTAATATACAAATAGAATTATTAATTCAGCCATATGCTTAAAGAGGAAGACTATTATTAACAAATTTTATTAACTAAGTTACCTGTGAGCTGTTAGACTCTTTCTTTAGCCCTCGTTAATGAGTTTAACGTGTATAGGTAATTAAGTACAAAAATAGTAAAATTATCTCCTCTCTAAGGAAAAAGAACCATGTATATATATAAATATATATTGCTTTTAAAAATGTTAAGTTACTTATGTTATTTACTTATTTTATGCATTTTCAATAAATATTTTATATTTTAATATCTATTTTATAAAAAAAAAATTTATTAATATCTAAATTTTTATTTCAACTATCTTACGTGCATAAAAAAAACTTAATTAAATATTTATATAAAGTACCTATTAAAATTTATAAAATAAAATACAAATATATAATAGCTAATTTTCTATTTTTGGTATACACATAACTTTTTATTTTTATTTCTATTTCTATTTACTTTCCTGTAACATATTTGTTTTGTTAATTGTTGGTCAAAGATAGGAAAAATAATACTGTTGGGGAAAACAAAAAAGAAACATGGGAATAGTGGAAGAGAAAGCTTCAACTTTAGTTGGCTGAACCTGGCGTGCCAAAATTCAGAATTGACCACCCCCTAGTCCAAGTGCGAGACAGTTGTATTGTTCTATCATTCAACAAACACCTAGAGGACAACAATAAGTGACTCACTGAAAGGCATGCCCAACCCCAACCCCAACCCCAACATTTTTAATTCCTTTTCTTTCTTTTCTTTTTTTTTTTTAATCTTTGAACATGAAATCTTCCATGGAATCCACAGCACTTGCCAAACATCTCCCAAGACACAACTATGAACTATCCATGTCGTAGCCAAAAGAGTGAAACAACGCTCTTCTTTTTTTTCTTTCCCCTTTATACTTTTGGCAAATAGGTCCATGAACCATGATTATGTTATTAAAAAAGGTGAAGGGAAGTAGCAATTCATGAAACGCATGATATATGTGGCATCATCATCAAAACCAACAAACAAACATGCCCCAAATTCCCCAAAACAAGCATCATCATCATCATGATATCAATGCTTATGGACACAAAGTGATTTCCCATTCTATTTGTTCAGCAGAGTTTAGCAATTGAAACAGGGATATTGATCTTGAAAGAATGCTTACAAAGAATATGTTACTAATAAAACATGAATATAGACATTAAACAAATCAAATAATTTAATTTAACACCAAGAAGGGAAACAAGCTTCGCTGCTGCTGCTGCTTCTTCTTCTTCTTCTTCTTCTTCACCAGCAAACTTGCTCCTTCTACAGTAGTAGCCAGTTCTATGTTATTTACAAACATGAATCTCAAATTTTCTTTTCTCTCTTACAAAATTTGACTGAATCAATCATCCAAGACCCAAGTTCTTCTCCTCCCTGAGTTTCTATTGAAAAACGAACTCGAATAGCTGTGACTTCTACTAACTGATCCATGCTCAGAACCTGAATACGACGATGACGAAGACGAAGAGGAACGTGACCTAGATCCAATTCTCCCGAAGAATGAAAAGAAATTCCGGAAAATTCTTCCAATTCCGCGATTCTCCCTAACCCTACTGCTTCCAACTGCGCGAGATATTCTCCTAGAACTACCGTTTGAGTTTCCACCATTGCTTCCACCGCTGCCTCCACCGTCCATCTCGGTGTACACAACGGGCAAACGGTTTTCGCCGGATCTTCGGCCGCCGGAGAATCTCCCGACGGCGAAACCGCCTCCCGGCAACCTCCATATGGTCAACCCTACCGCTTCCTCGTCGATCTGACCGGCGACTCTCCCTTCCGCCGAGTTCTGATCGGACGGCAGCTCGTGGCGGCACACAGGACACGAGTTTCGCATCGTGAGCCACGGCAGGATGCAATCGGAGTGGTAAAGGTGTTTGCACGGCATCTCACGCGCCTCCGCACCGAGCTCGAAAGCTTCCTTGCACACGGCGCAGTAAGTTTCCGTGTCCACGTGAGAGCCTCCAATCTCAACCGTCGGCATTGACTCTATCGCCGCCTTCGAAGCCGGCGGATTCTCCGGCCGTCCAAATCCGTTGATCTCGATCTGAGAAAACTGCTCTAGTAACCTATCAAATCCAGATCCGAGCAAGAACTCCGACATCGTTGGCGGCAGAGGACGGAGACCAGAACCGTCGCCGTCGTCGTAGTACAACTCGAAAGTGGAACCCTCGTTATCCCCTCCGGCAGCGCCATCCTCCCCTGCTCCGCGGAGAACGATTACCGGGTTAAACGGCGAGCGGCTGCCGGCGTTTCGGCGTCTCCGGCGGAAGCCTTGGCGGCGAGAAGCTTGAAGACCGTCGGCGAAGAGAGACATGGCTGGGGAGTGACCGGCATGGATCTGTTCAACGAAACCGCTTTGGCAGTGGGGGCAAACGACGTCGTGTCGGTCGAGAAGGTGTACGAAACGTGTACAGCTGTAACACCAATACGACGCCGTGGTGGCGTGTGTTATATCCGAGTTCATTTCTTTCGCCCAGCGAGTTGACTCGTTCTTAGATAGAGAGAAAGAGAGAGTAAAAGGGGAACGAAATGAGGAGTAGGAAGAATGTGAGAGAGAGGTTTTATTTAAGGAGATAGGAGGGGAATTACAAAGGGTTGGCGTGTTTCAAACGCGGTTTTGATGTTCTCACCAAACAGTGCCCTAAACACACACTTACTCTCAATCTCATGTAAGAACATACAACGCACTTTCCAATTTTTTATTTTGAATTTTTCATCTATCAACTAGCCTCTTGCCTTGCCATCATAAAAAAGATGCTTTATTAAAAATTGTTTAAAAAACACTCTTTTATATTCACAATATATTGAATAAATAAAAATTCAAAAATATACACAAGATAATTAAATCTTTTTTAAAGAAATTTTGCTAGAAAATTTATTAAGTTACCAATATAAAAAAATATTGTTTTATGATTTGTTTTTTTCATCTCTTTTAAAAGCTACAATTCTTATATTAAAATAATTTTTAAAGGATAGTGACTGCTATTCGATGAATCCAATGATTTAGTGGGATTTTAATTAAATTAAATTATTGACTAATGAAGATTTAATAGAGGTATAGAGGGGCAACATGAAAAATATTAAAACAAGTGTGATTTAGATTGTTGGAAATTGGAGAAAATATTAAGAAAAATATTTTATATACTGTATTTACGTATACTTTTTATATTAAAAATGAATGATAAGAAATGTAAAAATATAAAATGTATATTAAAAATAATTGTATTTATTTATACATGAGAATTGATTTTCACGACGGATTTGAAGGTGAATAAGATTGTTGAAGTTTATGTGATACATAATAAATAAAGAACGGGGGGCCTGATTGCCTCAAGTGTCAAGTTGGAGACATCTTCTCCTCCTTCATACTTCATAGCTGTTGTCTGGCATTGACAATTCTATACCCTACACCCATTTCATCTCTAATCACTTTCCCGAAAATATATTGATTTGAGGTGTTTGACAATTACTGGAAATTATAATCCATATGGTTCAATTCCTTTTCATTATTAATTTTGTGGCAGCAGTTGGTACATGAATTTTGAATTGGAATTCTTTCTCCAGATTATGAATGTATACACACGTGTTGAGGTATGCCATTGACCACGTCTATACAACCTTCATTATTCTAGATTATTATTATTATTGCCTCCAAGGACCATGAGTCCATTATATTAATGCATGTTGTCATAACTAATTTATTATTAATGACGGCAAAACAGTGGAATGAAAACCATGGATTATTATAATATTATTATATACATATTAGATAGCCACATCCACCTCCTCCTAACCCTCCCATTTCAGCATTTTCTAGCGTCTTTTAATTAAGGCTTATTAGTTGTATCTTATATTAAAAAAGTGATTACACGAATAATTCAGCTACAAAAGGGCTAATAACACAATTAGAAGTCAATCAACAACTGTATTATATATACACCATATAAAAATATAATTATTTATTGGGAAAAAAATCCAATTTACCTACACCTCGAAGGTAGTTATTAATATTAATTAGTGATAATTACTTGTTTTCATTTTTGGTTCTATAATTACCATTTCGATTAAGCTAATAACCTGATAAACATAAAATAATAATAGGCAAATAACAATAAGAATTCCCCCAAAATTGTACTTTAATAGTTTGAAAATAAGTCTAAAAACGAGTCAGTAGTTTACCTCGAATACTATAATATTTTAATAGAGAGAAAATAAATACACTACAAATAAATTCTTATTTAATTTCTTTAAAAATTAACAGGATTCTTGCATTATATATGTGGGTTTAATTCCTAAATAAAATGATTTGGATTATATAAGAATATTTCTCGAATTATAATAGTACTTTCGGCGTGTACATGACTACAGCATGTACCAAAGAAAATGAGATACAAAACTAGTTTTTTTTTTTTGGTGTCTAAAACTAGTCAATGATTAGATGCATGTCACGAACACGTTTTTTTATTTTAATGTGAAAAAAATACGATGGAAGAAGTCACGGTAATTTTATTTTTATATCGAAACATGATACCAATTCATTTTTTATGAGTCAAATAATGTGACCAATGCAAGTGGATTTTAGAATAACCAAACATTATTGATTACAATAATTGAGTCATTCGATCTTATCAAGAATCTTGTAATTCAAAATCTTCTTATCAATTAATATATGTTTTTCATAGCATTAACCTCAACTTTCAAGCTAGCATGATGCAAAGATATATAAGTGTACATTTTGTGCTTCCTTTATGAGCTTATAGATAGACCAACAACATTTACACCATCATTTTAATAAGTTTGCTTTCTCGAGTTTTATTTAGAGGAGCGTAAATCTTTGTAGTATAAGAATCTACGAAACAACGTTAGAGAACTAATAATTAAGTTATCATCTAAAATTTATAAGAATTATGATCCGTAACTCATATATACAAGATTAAACGATCATCTAAAATTTATATAAATTATCATCTGTAACTATGTGTTGACTCTCTATTGATCATATATTGACTCTCTAGTTTTTTTTTACTAAATTGGTACCAGTAATAAATTATCTAACTATTATAGACTATTCTCCTTAAGATGATAGTTTTTAAATAAGCATATGATGATAGTTTCTAAATAACCATTTTATCCCAAAAAGAAGGATAAGCATAAAATGTAAATAATAAATTAGGTAACGATTATCAACTATTATTTAGTGTCTATAATTTTTATTTTTTCATTTCATTTTTTTTTACCAATATAATAAGTTATTTGACGAATATCAAGTATCATCGTTATATAAAGGCATATTTTTTTATGTGAGTGATAACTAATAAATGACTAAATTGGTTTTCTCTTCATTTTTGGTCAGCAAAGAATGAAATTGCTAAATTGGTTGAATCCAAGTCTTTTGTAAAAGAAAAAAAAAACTAGCTTGGTCCATTTTGGCATCACTCTTTGGGCTATCTATCAAATTTACCTTGCATTAAAAAAAAAAAAAAACTTTAACGAGAAAAATCTTTAACTATTGTTGCTTGGCAATTGGCATGATGATGATTGTACAAAAAGAAGAGGGGAGGAAAAAGGAAAGGTAAATGGTGTCATGAATTGATGACTGCTCTTGTTGATGGGTGACACACAATTTATGATCATTTAACTACTAGCCTACTAAAGTTAACCAAATTGCACTTCATATTTTTTTTTTGGTGACAAGAATGAAATAGAAAACAAAAACGCGAAAGCTGCAAAGCAGCACAATCAAGATACTAATCTAGGAAGTCATGCTTTAAGAGTTCCT
>JASCZI010092035.1:0-14070 GCA_036250425.1 Stylosanthes scabra
ATATATATATATATATATATATATATATATATATATATATATATATATATATATATATATATATATATGTTTGTTTTGTGTTCGGTGGTGCATGAGAGAGAGAGAGAGATGGAAGCTGGACCATTAGGCAGCCATTAACTCTCTCTTCACAGTCGCACATGCATGCACGTCTCGATGCTCATCTTTTTCTCTTTATTATTATTTTTTTCTTTTCTTTTCTTCAATTCATTCATCACAAAAATATATTGTTTTTCTTTTTTTCATGTGTAATTCTTTTGTGACCATATAATTTATTTATATAAGTAGTAAAGTACTAAAGGCGACGAAAACACATATAACGTGACAGTATTATTTGAGAAAGCTATGACATTATCAAATGCGATCCTAATAGGGTAACTAAACAATAAACATTCAAATTCCTTCATAAAAAAATTAGAAATTTTCAATAATTCTTTTTTTTAGAAATTTTCAAAAATTATTTTCATAAGATATATTGGTACCTTTGATTTTTTTAAAGGAAATTAATATATCTTATAATGGTTTTTTATTTAATTATTTTATAATAAAATTTGTTGAATTTTTGGGTCTTTATTATTATTTTTGGTGTCTTGTTGAATTTATTTATGCAATGAAGATATTAAAACTTGATTAAAATCGATAGATGAAATTACATGACCCACGAGAGCAATTGTTTGTGTTTTCCAATGTTCACAAAAAGTCCTTATTGCTTTTTTATTTTACTTTTTCTTACGCCGATAATAAAATTAAACCATATGATGTAGAGAGCTTTTTTTAATGTTACATAAAATCAGGTGTTTGCATACTTTTTAAATAATTAATCTTAATTATATATAACGATATTCTAAATTTTAATAATAATATTATAAGTCCGATATTTATAAAAAATATGGTTTATGTTCATATTTTATATCATCATTTTTAATCGCGAAAAAAATATGTTATAAATCTCATATTTATTAAAAATATAATTTTTTAAGAGTTTATAAAAATAAAATATTATTTATATATGAACTAACTTTTAAGATTAAGTTAAGTTCAAATAATTTTAATTATTTATATAAAAAAAATCAAAATAATTCTATGGCCGCGCCACTAACTGTTACAGCAGTATTACCCATTATTTAGTTACTGAAGCAACCATACTTTGTCGTTGTCAGCTTGTCATGATGGGTATTATTTGTAATTATATTTTTTAGAAATAGATAATATATATTTGAATAACAATATATTTAATGTTTAAGTCAATTTTTTTTTTGACTTGATTAAGTCAATTTAAAAAATACAAGTGGATATATGTTATGAACTACAAAAATTTTAGGGTCGATCACCACAAAAATTATATATATATATATATGGAAAATATAAAGTTTTATAAGATTTTCTAGAAATATTGATTTTTAACGTGAAATTTATAACGTAACATCTCTTTAAGGATCCACGTCTTGACGATTTTATAATATTTTACTTAGTAGCATTTTATTTAATTTTTTACTGATCAAAACTTTTCATAAATAATTTTTTATTGATTGACTCTCAATAAAACATCACTATTATAATTTATAAAATTTTAAAAAAAATCACCACAAAAGCTAATTTATACGAGGGGAAAGAAATTAAGATTTATAAAAAAATTTTCGAATGTTAGTCCACATGTGATCGGGACTCATAAGTCATAAGTCATAACAATGTATATATAACTATAATTCAAATTGCATTTGTGTTAACGAAATTCCTTGTGTTGGTTTAGCTCCAACATAACAACTGACAATAATTCTGGTCAAACTTTGCTGATTCTAATTAATTTTGTCTAACAAACTTTGATTCCAAAGAATAGATTATTATCGGTACGTTCGTTTTTGAGATATACTTTGATCAATTTACGAAGTTGGATAAAGTGGGGGCAGCCACACAAATTTCTCATATTTTTTGGGTAAATATATGAGACAATAAATAAATAAAATAGAAAATTTTGGTTTATATATATAAACTATACAATATAGTCGTTGGATCTTCATATCATTCCATTAATCCAGCTGTGAATTAATTTGTACACCAAAAAATCGCTTACCCTGATACTAAGGGTGTATGAGTTCGGTGGGTTTGATAAGGTTTATATATATTTTCTGAATTGTTTTTAAAGATGACTTTTTAATTATACTTGGTAAAAAATAAATATTTTAATGAGTATACATCATAATAATAGTGTTTAATAAAAATAATTTTAAAATTAAAAAATATAATTGATATGAATATAATAAAAAAATTCATTAATATAAAGCTGCATTAAAATTTTTAATTTTAGATAAAGCTAATCTTCAAAAATATTTTTATAAATATTTTTTAAAACACTATTAATTTTTAAAATTCAAAATTATAAGCACAAAATTTTTTATTTTATCGAACACAAAATATTAATTTATATTCAAATTAAACACCACTCTATTTAAAAAAAAATAAAAAAAAAAAAAAAAACCATGTTAGTGAGACAACATTATTGACTTGATAAAGAATTATCAATTATGGCGTAGAGGAAGAAAAAGTTAAATTATCTTTTGGTTTTGGAAGCTTTGTTCATTTTCCCATTTTCAGTGCAAGATTGATTCCTTTGCAACCAGGAAAAGACACTTTTTAGCGACATTGATTCAACTTGCAGACTTGCAGCATCAAAAACAAATAGGGATGGCAATGGGAATTGATGGCCGATACTCCCTTTCCGTCTCCATTTATAATATTGTCTCGTTTTTCTCTCATTTTTATCATGGGTCTTCATTATATTAAATTTTAATAATTTTTTAAAATAAATAATACAATTATAATATAATCAAATTTAATATAACAAAATTAATATATTAAAACATATCATTTTAATACAAATATAATGAAACTCAAATTAAACATATTCAAATACATTTATTTGTTTAAATTTTTAATATGATTTATGTATTTTATCTATTTTTTAATTAGATTTTTATGTAATTTTGAGAATTTAGCAGGTCTTCATAGAATGGGTACCGCAATTCTCCTCCCCCATTTATTTGTGGGGCGAGTCTCCGTCTCCTTAAAAATTTAGCGGGTCTCCATTATATGCTTTCTGTCTAGAATAATTTTGGGTCGCGAGTATGGAAATTTTTGCCATCTCCAAAAACAAAACAGAAATTATATTTTTTTTTCAATTTTTTGTGCCTTTTGTCGCACACTTTTTTCCCTTTAGTTTTAATAAATATAATTACTATACATTATGTATTATAGTACGAAGATAATAACATATCAAGAGAATTTTTAAAAATATATATATAATAAAAGTTTGTAGACAATATTTTTTACCCGTGCTTAATAAAGAAAATAATTAACCACTAATAAATTATCTATATAAAAAGATATATTTAATATCTCAATAAATTTTCATTAGTTTAATATTCTATTATTACAGGCATGATTATTCTACTATCATAATTTTTTAGGAGTTTAATTTTGATACATTGACGGTATAAAGAATTTTATACAGTCATCTAATCAGATTAATGCATTTATATGACTTTAGAAGTAATGGGTTTGAAAATTAATTGCTTTTGATGATGTGATAATACCTAATTGAATGTATGTGTAAAACTCTTTTACACTGACGGTGCATGAAAATTAAATTTATTTTTTATTCAAAATTTAATTGATATGTATATAAAAAATACATATTAATAATTCTGTATTGAACATTTAAATATTTGAAATTTTTTAATATGTTTATTGTGTATTTAAAAACAATTATTAATATTTTATTTCCCTGAAAATAAAAAGTTATGAGTATCAGTGACGGTGACTCTATCCGTTTCGGGTTTCCAACCATTCTTCTCCCGTTAGCCAAATCCTACCCTCAT
Source organism: Stylosanthes scabra (assembly GCA_036250425.1). Lineage (NCBI taxonomy): Eukaryota > Viridiplantae > Streptophyta > Magnoliopsida > Fabales > Fabaceae > Stylosanthes > Stylosanthes scabra. The sequence continues at coordinate 3,894 of JASCZI010092035.1, forward strand.
GTATATATGGCTTTATCTCTTTTTCTCTGTTTCATAATAATAATAATAATAATAATAATAATAATAATAATAATAATAATATTTTTAAATCACATGTTAGAGTTATAAATTTAAATTTTTTATTAAAAATGTAAAAAATTTAAATTTTTAATATATTTATTTTAAATTTATTAAATATAAACATTTAAATTTTTTTATTAATAATAATAATAATAATAATATTTAGATATGTTTTGATGCCTATCTCTTTGCACAAGCTACTAATAATTATGTATCCGGTTGCTGTCACTTTTTAATTAGCTAAGCTAAGCCGAGCTCTATAATAATATGCCTCCAAACTCCAAGGCTAATAATTTTTTAGTGATTAACTATTTCCTTTTCAATTTATTTGCATGAAAGACAAAAAAATATTGAATCATATTAATATATATTCGTATATATATACACACATGAACACATTATACCGCTATCAATTTTATACATTACATTTCGTAAAAAAAGAAGTTTATGGAGCCAACAATATTTATAACTTCCCATAATCAATATATATCCTTTCTTTCTTTTTCTTCTTTTTTTTCCCAACTCCACCATCTCCACTATTTTCCTAATCCTAGCCTACTCCTTCTCTGTCTCACGGCACCGCCACTACTGTCATCTCTGGCGACGCCTCCTCCTCTTTTTCTTCTTTCTCTTCACGATTTTTTTGTTGTTGTGTTAGTGAGGATTACGGTCAATGGTGATTTAGGATTAGGCAGTTGGTAGTGGTAGTGGTAGGAATTGTGATGATAAATGAATTATGAATGATAATTTTTATTCTAATTGAATGATAATTTTTTATAATTTCATATGATAACTATTTTCAGTTTCGGATTATAATTTTTTTTATTTGAATTATAATTTTTAATTAAATTTATTGGCTCTCTAATAACTTCCTAACATTCCGTATCACGTTTGTTTATAAAATCAAAGAAAGAAATATATGCATGGATCACTAGGTGAGTGATATCTTTGAAAATGTCATTCCCTATATATATTTCGTAATAATATATGCACATTTTGTCAATTTTCTTTCTTCATGCCGTACACGTTTGACGAGCTAGACTTATGTTGTTTTCTATTTTGGAATATAATATATGTAATAAAATATATCTTGCTTGAAGAACATATCTCCAGGAGATTCATATTCCTATATAATAAAGATCAAGATGCATTTATGTTGTGAACCAGTCTAAATAATCAATTTAATTAACATAATAATGCCAAGCCATGTGACCATTATTTATCGTTTACGCAAAGCTATATACCTACTCTAATATTTTTTCTATTTTTTTTTTTTGTCTTAAAAAAGAAACGAATCCTAAGAACGATGATACAAGTCCCTAGCTAGCCAAGGAAGAGTGGAGTTCCAAACTTGAAGCCATTCCGCATGAGGTATACGCAGCACAGCTACTTCTTTGGCCGCAAAGTCAACTACCTGATTGACAGACCTTTGAATGAGTTGGACATCAACGGTCCAATTTCTAGATAGAAACTCATGAATTTTTGAGATGAGATCTCTGCTATTGGCACCAACCGTTTGGCAAGACAGTCGAGAAAAACGAAAGACATCAATGTTATCTATCTCACAAATTACATCTCTGTGGCCATTCTCCTAAGCTAAAAGAAGACCACGCCAAACTGCAAAAAGCTCACACCTAAGAACAGATGTTTTCACGATAGTGCCAGCAGAACCTATCACCCAGTTGCCATACGAATCACAGATTACACAAGCAAAACCAGTAGAATTCATGCTTGGGAAATAACTAGCATCACAATTTAGTTTCACTTGAGTGCCAGATGGGGGAATCCAATAGGAGAGGAGGGATTGGGGATTGATGTAGGGTTGAAAATGAACAGCATTCTGGAGTTCCTTAGTTAAGGATAAACAAAGACCCTTACCCTTCGAGATAGGCCACGGGACCAAATGATTGAATACATCATTATTTTTATCCCGCCAAATCCACCACACAGCTAAGCAAAACATAGCTTCCCTATATTTGCAATTGTTGAAAACCCACTCATGGATAGGCTCCTGATTTTGAAAACGGAATCCCAAACTATCCCAAACAGCTTTAGCCTTCGGACAATCCCTAATGCAATGTAAAACAGATTCTATATCCAAATTGCATCTACCACAAATATCAGAGACAGTCATGTTCCTTCTAGTGCGAAAGGCATTGGTAAGAACCGCATCATTTAAACAAAGCCAAAGAAAGAATTTAATTTTTTCGAGTACCTTTAATCTCCAAAGCCACAGCCAGTTGCAATCTTCATCCCAATTCACAAATTCCTTTGCCAAAAATAGATAACCATCCTTGCAAGTGTATATCTTGGAAGAGGAGTGCTGCCAAAACCAACCCGCCACATCCCGGAAAGCAAGAGTTGGGTTAATAACAGAGATATGATGCTTGATATCATCAGCCAAATGCGTATAAAGACCATCAAAACACCAAGAAGAATTTTTCCAAATACTATTGATGGTTAGGTCAGAATCTGTGATATGAATGAAAGGAACTTGAGTACCTAGAACACCCTCTGGTAACCAAGAGTTGAACCAAAGAGACTGGTCTAAATTACCAATATTCCAAAAGAAACCATCTTGTAGATTCGAGTAAGCGGAGCAAATGCTTCTCCAAACAAAAGAGATTCTACCTGTAGGATTGCTCATTGGACAAGAGGACCCTTTAAGATACTTTGCCAGCATTATCCTCACCCAAAACTTGTCCTGGTTATGGAATAAATTCCAAACCAACTTTCCAAGAAGGGCAATGCTGGTGTAATGAGAACTCCTAATTCCCAGACCCCCAAACTTCCTAGGAGTAATCACTCTTTTCCAATTTAACAGATTAAACGCACGCCTTTCCGAATTTCCCTTCCAAAGAAAGGTTCTAATAATAGACTCAATTTTGGAACACACAAATTTAGGAAAGAGAGTCACCTGCATATGGTAGGTATGGATAGAAGAAGCCACTGATTTGATTAGGCATAATCTGCCAGCTTTGTTCAATAGTCTGCCCTTCCAACCTGCCAACCTAGAGCGGACCTTGTCGACAATTCTCTGAAATTCTGCTCTACTGGATCTAGCATATCCAAGGTTGACCCCTAAATATTTACCCAGATCCTGAGTGAAACGAATGTTGGAGATACCAGTGAACATGTCTTTTCTAGTTCTGGAGACATTAAGAGAACAAATAGCTTTGGACTTAGCAGTATTAATCTTCATACTAGATGCCTTGCAGAAAGAGTCAAGCACAGATAGTACCAAATGAACTTGAGACTTCTTAGCCTTGCAAAAGAGAAGCAAGTCATCGGCAAACATCAAATGGGATATTCTAGGCCCACCCCTACAAACAGCCACCGGTTCCCAAGATTGGTTCTCAACATGATGATCAATCAAACAGGCCATCCGCTCCATGCACAGCACAAACAGATAAGGAAACAACGGATTACCCTGTCTAATACCTTTGGTTGGAGTAAAGCTGTCCAATTTATCACCATTCCAAAGAATTGAAAGAGAAGAGGATTGGACACAGTTCATAATAAGCTTTGTAGTTACCTAAGGGAAATCGAAAAGTAAAAGGGTCTCTTCAAGAAAGCGCCAATCAACCCTATCATAAGCTTTTTCCAGATCAATTTTAAACCCCAGAACACCCTTCCGAGATTTAGTATGCTTCATAAAGTGTAAAATTTCTTGGGCAACAATGATATTCTCCGGTGCTCCTCTACCAGGAATGAAACCACCCTGTAAGGGGCCAATCAGATCATTCAGGAAGCGTCTGAGTCTGTTCACCAGTACCTTTGTGATGATCTTATAGAGGACATTGCAAAGGCTAATAGGCCGAAATTCTCGCATGTGTGTTGGAGAATCCACCTTAGGAATCAGAACAATCAATGTTTCAAGAATGGAAGGGTTGAGAGGGAAACCATTGAAAGCACTCTGAACTACTTGCCAAACATCATGGCCAACTATATGCCAATATTCCTTGTAGAAAATAGCCTGAAAACCATCCAGGCCCGGGGCCTTAAGCGCACTCATATGACGAACTGCCATTTCAACTTCTCCCAAAGTAATCGGTTTGGTGAGCTCCACACAAGCTTCATTGTTGAAAATGGGGTTAGGGATGCCCCTGAGAGTGTCCATATTAACCTCCTCGTTAGTGCAAAACAAGTCCTGAAAAAAGGTTCTAGCTTCCGTTCTTAGAGTTTCTGCATCTGTTGACCAGGAGCCATCTGTAAGGAATAAACCATGGATCTTATTTGCCTTCCTTCTTATCACAGTTTGTAAATGAAAGAAGTGAGTATTGCGATCTCCGAATCTCACCCAGTTTTCTCGGGATTTTTGATACCAAAGTAATTCTTCCTGATAAAGGACTCTGTTATAATCATCCAAAAGTCGTTGTTCCTCTTCTTTAAGAGTGTGGGAACTGCTAGCATCAATAAGCTTTTGCACAGTTTCGAGCTTACTTTCAAGTTCCCTTTTCATAATAAAAATATTTCCAAAAACTTTAGAATTAAAATCTTTGGAGTGTTGCTGGACCTGATGAAGGGAGTTAACCACATTAGGGGAACCTTTCGCCCAAGAAGATTTAACAATCTCCTTGTATTGAGGATGGGACATCCAAGCTGCAAGGAAACATAAGGGTCTGGCACCCTTAGATTTATGTAAACCAGAACAACGGAGTAGGAGAGGGCAATGATCCGAGTGCATACGATTTAAAACTTCCACAAAGGCTTCCGGAAAAAGCAAACGCCAGTCCTCATTAATAACACATCTATCAAGTCTTTTTGCAATATCACGCTGCCCCTGAATTCTTCTGTACCAAGTAAACTTCCTCCCCGTATTACCCATATCAAAAAGACCACAATTATCCAGAACTTCTTCAAAATTCGACGATCTCGCAGCATAGAAATTACCTCCCCTAACCTCCTCAGAAAACAAAATCTCATTGAAGTCTCCAATTACCATCTAGGGACCATCAATAAAGGGAGCAATAGAAATGAGATGATCCCAAAGATTGACCCGGAGAGAGGCAGACGGTTTACCATAAACAGCACTACAAGACCATTGAAAATGCTTCCAACTAAGATTTAAAGTGATGCATTGATCAAAGGAACTAACTATTGAGCATTTCAAATTTGTGTCACCAACCAGCACCCAAATACCACCAGAGTGTCCAGAAGCCTCAACAATTCCAGCAGCTTTAAAACCCATTAGATTCCAAAAATTCTCAACACAACTAAATTGTATGTGAGTTTCCAGAACAATAAAAACAGCAGGATGATATCTCCTAATCAAATCTTTGCAATGAACTTGAGCCATCATGTTAGATGCACCCCTAATATTCCAAGATAAAATATTTAAATTATCCAAATCCATAGAAAACCTGGTCAGAAAGGGAGGAAACAACTCGTTCAAGCTTGAACAGGGCATTGAACTTGATCACTAGCATCCAATGTTGTCGCTTTGGAGCTTCCATCAACTACCATCGGGTGATTGACATGGCCATCTAACACAGATAAAGACCCCTCCACCGCCGTCGGAGGAGTCTGATCGGACGAGACAGTCGTAACTGGAGCGGGCCCTGAATCATGAACCTTCGACGTGACTTGCAGGGTCACCACTGCCGAATGATTCTGAACGGCCAAGGTTGAAGAAGACACAACCGTAGAGGAGGTGGGCTTTGAGGATGTGACTTGCAGAGGCACCACTGCCGCCGTTTCCGTGACCGAGTCCACGGGAGAGCTTTGAAGAGAGGATGGACGTGGCCGCTTGTGATGGTTCTTCGGCGTTGTCATAGATGGCAGCGGCGCACCCACCTTGTTCGACCTCGCCCCATAGCTTCGAGGCAGAGAGGCGTTGGAGTGGTTCCTCTGCGTGTTGCCCTCGGTCCGTGGTTGCTGGAGGAGACCAGGTACATGGACCCGGGTCTTGCTGGGTCGACCCACATTACCCATCACCAAGGGCTTGGGTTTTCTAGTGGATCCACTAGAAGAGGCCTTGTTGACTTGTGTGCTGTTATTGGACATCTCATGTACTTGTTTTGGGCCCAAAAAAGGAGACTTGCCTTTTTTATTTTTGACCACAGTCCAACCTGATTTTGTATCAAGTAACGTATCATGCAGCAAATCCGCATCTTCAATGTCATGCACGAGATTCTCTCCCAAATCAATGCCTTCCCCTTTTGTAACCGAACCATGTTGATTCCCAAATTCAAAATTCTTCGGCGGTGTAGACTTCTCAGGTGGTGGTTGCTTGACACTTTCCTCCACCTCCGGTGAGCCAGCAACCGGTGCAGTAGGGTCAAGTTTTTTATCTCCACCCTCTTCACTCAAAATTGGTTGATCCTTTTTCTTATGACAGCATCATCAAGATGTCCGTAACAGTCACAACTGCTACACAAAAGTTAGAGGTTCTCATAATGTACTTCATAGACAACATCATCCACTACAATTTTTCTAACCACGGGATACCCCAAATTGATTTGAACGCAAGCACGGGCATATCTTCCACGCTCACCAAATTTTGTAGTTACATCAACTTTAATCGGAGTTCCAACAGCCGAAGCAATCATGGACATAAGCTTGTCATGATAATACCAAATTGGCAAACCCTCAATTCGAATCCACACCAAAGTAGCTCCAAAGGAGGCTTCTCCGGACCTGAAACTTAGGTTCCAAAGTTTAACGGCTATGTAATGTCCATTGAGCATCCACAGACCTCCCATAAGGACTTTGTCACGTTCTTCAAGAAGATCGAATTTTGCAAGAAAGTAGCCATTGCCAACGTCTAAAAATTCATAGTTTCCTCGCAGACGCCAAACACCTCTGAGTTTATGAGTTAAAGCGGTATAACTTAGATTCCTATCCAGAACCTTAATGACTACGGCATCTTTGTATGGCATAGAGAAAACTTCTCTGGTCTCCTTAGTGAAGGTGATTCTCGGAGGCTCGGGGTCACCTTGCTTACCATTCATCGTGCCCAATCGGTCACCCTCAAGGGCCGCTGCGGCTGCCGAGATATCAGAGCTCGAATTTCCCACCACTTTATCCCTGAAAGAAACCCTTCCCTGAGAAAAACCCACCTTTTCACCGGATACATGCCCCCAGCACTCTCCCCCTTATTTCCACCGCCGGCATTGCCGGAAACCTCACTATGTGCCACCCTCGTGCCCTCAGTTCCCGCTCTCACCTTCTCTCATTATTTTTTCCTACTTGAACACATTACCTCGTTTCATTTTTTCTATTTCTTTGTCAATAATGCATGTAATCTATACCGATTAATTATAATGCAAATACATTCTGTAACTATCTATATATTTTTAATGTATTCAAATTTTTCTTTTAATTAAGTGATTTTTATTTAGCGGTGTAATGTGAAAATTAATAGTGTTTTGTTATTGAATATAGTTAAAAAAATAAAAATTAAGATTTCATTATTTAATTGCAAACATATTTTACCGGCCCACATATATATATTTTTAATATGAATGATTTTACATAACTTTTAAAATATGAATTAATTTTGTTTCATAAACATGCACAAAAGTTTGTCATTATCACCTCACACTTTTTTCATCATTCCAATACAGATGAGAATATTTTATATGAAGACCAAATGATTCAAGGAAAAGAATCAAGAATATTATTTGTACAACATAGGATCCAGGAATTTATTTTGTAGCAACACAATCCGAACTTTCCAACGGCGTTTTTAATTAAGAGATGTGGGGCAGAAGATGCATGAAACGTGCCATACATGTCTACATCTTAATAGGAGGTTAGAATAACATTATTGGTTGGTGTTCAAGTTTTTTTTTTGTTGTGTTTAGTTGGTGTTCAACTAGACAAAAAAAAAAGTTTAAAATACATGATAAAATATGAAATATTTTGTTGAAATTAAAATAAGTTAAACAATAATATATACATAGCATTTTTAAATTTTAAAACTTAGAATATAATTTTATGAAAAATGTTATGACTGCTGCTTTTTATTAATATTAGTTAATATTTTGCATCAATACTTTAAAATTTTTATACTAATAGAATTAGGATTTAGATTCTAAAGTTTAAAATTTAGAATTTAATACTGACCAAATATTGATTAAAAAAAAAAATTCTTGGTCATGTAATATTACTCCATATATAATATATACGCTATTAAAAATCTTAAAATTTTTACTTTTTATTTAAACTAACTTTCAATTGAAAATACTAAGATAATTCTTAGGCGAAAATACTGTCGTACAATATGATTACTTTTCTTAAGATGTCTTTATATTAAGATTTCATGTAAGATGTAGTTAAATATTATATTAAATAATTTAGTTAAGAATAGTGCTACAGAATCAATATTAGAGAGCCAATAAATTCAATTATAAGTTATTATTCAAAACTAAATACAATTATTATCCGAAATTATACTCTGTTATCATCCGAAAATAAAAATAATTATCATCTGAAACTAAATACACTTATCATCCGAAACTATACTCAATTATCATCCGAAAACTAAAAATAATTATGATCTCAAACTAAACACACTTATTTTAAAAAATTAAAAACTATTGCTACAACAACAACAAGGAATGCATTAGCAACAACAACAATAACTAGCATGAGGATGAAGAAGAGAAGGAGGAGAAGCACGACACCGTGGTAGCTAAAGCGACTGCGACCGAGGAGGCGGTGCAGAAGCCAGTCGTGGAACCTGAGGTCGAGGAAGCAGATAGACGGCGCTAGAGGTTATTGGTGGAGCTTCGATCAATCCTCCTTTTCGAAGCCGAAATCCCTAACTGAAGCTTACTCAAGGATCCGCAAGAACTTGAACTACTTATGCGTTAACTACGTAACACTAATCGTTTTTGCCCTCGCGGTTTCGCTTATCATCATGCATCCGTTTTCACTTCTCGTCCTCCTCGGACTCGTTGCTTCCTAGTACTTTTTCCGCCTCGCAGACCAGCCGGTGATTCTCTTCGGCCGCACTTTTGCTGACCAGGAAATCCTAGGACTCCTCACTATGCTTACTATCTTCGTCGTTTCGTAGCAAAGAGAGGGGTGAAAACGAGATCGAAGAAGAGGAAGGAGAAAGAGAGAGAGAGAAAGAAATGGACTAGAGCTGTGGGCTCTTATTCAGTGATGGATCCAGAAAATTTTTGTAATGGGGACAAAAATTATTATAGATATATATAGATATTTAAAGTTTTAAGTGTATTAATTAATTTTTAATCATTTAATTTAATTATGGTCAAAATAGTATATTAAATTAAAGTATTTTCTTGTCATTTTAATGTTTTATAAATATTGTATTATATGTTTAACATTTTCAAATTACATTTTATTAATTATTTTGTATATAATACATATAAAAAAAAATTATAACTCAATTATTACAAAATTATAAAGAATATAACATGAATAGACTAACTTAAATGTTATATTATGTTAAATTTATATAACACAATCATTCTTATCATTGTATTAATATTTAATAAAATAAAATTTTCTAACTTAGTAGATTTAATTTGTTTAAGTGTGGGGGCAAAGCTTTTTTACACCGGGGAATTGCATACATTCATACATACTTATATTTAGTTTTCAAAAGTTTCAGGGGCAAATGCCCCCACACATTTACACAGAATTTTTTTTTATAAATAAAATAAATAAAAAAATTACATAAATAAATAAAATTATATAAATTTATATTTTTAGATAGTATTAATAATGCCGTGGGGATTGAGTGAGGAATACAACAGTACTAATACTGCGGGATGAGACCACGGCACTGGCACCTTTTTAATTGGCCAGTGCCGCAGAAGATAAGGGTGAAATGGGTCAGACCTAGTGTCGCAGGGTTGGGGGCGCTGGGCTGTACTCATTCTCAATCTGAATGAATAATCATTTCGGTTAATACTTCAATAACTCTTTATTATTTGTTTACCATATTATATTGAATAATGCAGAGAAATAAATTTAAAAAAATGAAGAACCTGTGCCATTATGATGGGCCCTCCTTGGGGAGCAAAGAGCTTCTCCTCTTTCATCTTTAATATGATAGATGTTACGTATTCTTGCATATATTTCTGCAAGGATTATTCCATTAATCATGCATCCATTAACTTAGGAGAATATATAGAATGAA
>JASCZI010092040.1:2630-13291 GCA_036250425.1 Stylosanthes scabra
TTTGTAGGTATGACTTGCAGAAAAATAGTTAGTGATATTGGATTATGAAGTTGTGTTCATGAATATCTCCTATCCCTTAATCTTGTTCCCATTCTATTGAATCTTTCTTAGTCATTAGTTGCATTTGCATGTTTGTAGTTGTTACTTGTTTAAAGATTTATGATTTTGGATGTTTTTGTTCACTTCTTGCATGTTTTGTATATTGCTTTAGTTTAGTGTTCATTAATTCTTTGTTAATTGCTTGATCTACTTAAAAAACTGCTAAACAAGTATTGATTGATGCACCTTTTCTCGTGGGAACGATATCCCACTCTTTAGTGGTACTACTTGGTCCGATTCACTTGTCGGAATGTTGAGAGATTTAGTTTGCTGAAAAGATTCTCTAACATCAGCAAGCATATCCTAAGACCATGACAAGCTGAGCTCCACGTTGATTTGTGATACCGTGTTGGTGCACATACATGTGTTATCGGATTTGACATAAACAGGACTAAATTCCAGGTTTGGGAGCAATACAATCCAATGGCTAATGACGATGGCAAGAAGTTCACCGTGAACTTGGAGCATTAATATTGTGATTGTGGTCAATTTCAAGCGTTGCATTATCCATGCGCTCATGCTATTGCTGCTTACACTAGGTATGCTGTTGATCCAAAACAGTACATCCATTAGGTGTATAAGTGGTCAACTGTGTTGAAGGTGTATGAGGGTGAATGGGAGCCAATTCAAGATGAGCCATGGTGGGCAGCAGCTCCACCATACACGCTTCTACCCGATCCTATCCCAAAAGCACATAGATTAGGAATGAGATGGATTCGATAGAATCTCAATCCCGTCATACATGCTCACAATGTAATGGGGTCGGACACAATCGAAAACGTTGCCCTCGGACTGTGGACTCTACTGATGGAGTAGGACCATCCTCATCTCATGCTACTTAACTTATGTTATTTGCTCTTTTAGGATTTTGTTCTCTTAGGATTATGTTGAGAATTTTTTATATTTTGCATTAACATATTAAGTACAATGTAATGAGATGCATTGAGACTATTTGTGTCGTGTTATTTGTAATCTAAGACTATTTATTTTGTGTTATTTGGATTATATAGACAATTTAATATCCATGATGTGTTATTTGTTATTACTTGGCTTTGTCATGTTATGGGATTTTTTATCATTCATAATATGTTGGTTTTGTAGTCTTGGCATCTTGTTGATGATTTTTATTCACAATTTATTAGGTACCCAGTGATGGCAGATGATACCAGAGTGTTGGATTTACAGGAGTATCATGTGTCCCAGCATATGTGGAGGGAAGCATCGGATCGTGTCCTTTTCGTTCGACATGGAGGTATAAATAAGCATCATGATCCTTCGGTATCTATACATGGGAGTTGCTCACATGGGATACTATCTTATTGATCATCATCTTATTTCTGCGCTTGTCAAAGGTGGCGTCCGGAGACGCATTCCTTTTATATGCTTCCGGGCGAGTGTACAGTGACCCTAGAGGATATTGGGATGATATCAGGCCTCCCAATTAATGGGAGAGTGGTTAAATGTGCTACAGTTAGTGATTGGTATGACATATTCGTGAGATTGCTAGGAGTTTTTCCACCGAGGGACCAGATGAAAGGGGCACACCTCTCTCTACCATGGCTACGTGATCATTTTCACCATACTCCTGTTGAGGGCGAGGATAGCCCTGAGTATACTTCACAGTATGCGAGGGCCTATATACTAAGGCTTATTGGGGGTATTCTATGTCCCGATTATTCTGGCAAGTTCGTTCACTTGAGGTACCTGCCTCTGTTGGAGGATTTTCATGTAGCTGACACTTATAGCTGGGGATCGGCGATACTCGCATATTTATACAGAGAATTATGCAAGGCTACGTCTTATTCTGAAAAGGAGATTGGTGGAGCATGCATCCTCCTCCAGTTTTGGGCATGGCATCAGTGTATCGCGCCGCAATTACTAGATGATACCGATCCCATGCTGATACATGCGCATTTAGAGGATTGACTCCATTTCCGCCCTTTGGGCTTTAGGTGAGCCAACATTTATGTCGAACATGTATTTCATTTTATAGCAATGTATACTAAATCGATTTTTGTGTTGTATGTTATCTTAGGTGGCATAGTCATAAGGTGCTTTCTGATAGTCCACAACACGCATTAGTATATTAGCCACACTTCTTTCATACACTGAAGCCAACTGGGGTAATTAATTATTATTTTGTGTATATATATCCAACCTATTCCTAGTAGATCACACCAGCCAGATCACTGAAGAGAGGCCGATTCTGGTATCACAATCAAGGTCGGTTCGGAATTCCTTGTCGTTTAAAACAAGAGGTTCGTTTTAGTGGAACCCAAACCAGTTATGAAAATGATATCGAAATCGTTCTTCAACAAGAAAGTGTCACAGAGTTTGCAACCGGTTTAAAATACTGAGTATGGAACTCAGGTCGTTCTCCCTAGGAGTTGAAAACAGAGGTCCATATTTGGTTGTGAAAATATTGGGGTTGCAATGGTGAGAGATGGTAACAATAGCAAAAATAAGGAAAGACTTGTGTCGCAAGTAACAAGGGTGCTTGGTCTTGAGTTGAAGTATAATGTGTCCCTATGATTACCACTAATCCCAATTATGAATGGTTGTCACGTAAGACATTTAGCCCACTCTGTCAAATGGTTGAGTGGGTGGAATTAACCCTGTTCCGAATGTCATAGGCAACTCACTAGTGCGAAGGTCCTAGGTCCTTGGAATTTGAATAATCCATCAAGTTCACCTCATTAAGGACTCAATCATCACTAGCAAAAGCCTAGCGTTAACAGAACAGTTTTAACCCGGGCCTTAACCCATTCTTGTCCTTAGGGATTAGTGGCTAAGATCATCCACACTTTAACCCATGACCAAGACACAAGAACACTACTCCATATTCATAAGAAACAAAATATCAAACACTTGGCATGCATAATATGGAAACATGATGAATAATGAGAGAAAATGAGAATCTAGAGTAGCAATTGTGATAGATCAATAAAATGACTAACAAACATCAATAATCAACCAAAAAATGACAATAGATCATAACAAACAATAATTTCCAGCAACATAAAAATAAGAACACAAGAGCAAGAGAGGTATAATTGAAATAGAGATGCAAGTGAAAGAAATAAGCAAAGATTGCATTAATTAAACAAGAGTATCAAGTAACAACCATTCAAACAAGAATTAAAACGAAAAGTTTGGCTAGTGAAGGGCTGGAAATGGATGAACAATTGAAGAACAACTATGAACTAGAAGAGAGAAAATGAGAGAGATGAAAAACTCTCCCAAAATCCTCTTAAACTATTCTAAATTCTAAAAATGATCCTAATGGACATTAGTGTCTTGTATTTCAGCTGTTTCTCCTTCATATAGGTTGAATTGGGCCTTGCAAGGGCTTTGGACCTGGCCCAGAAATTTGAAATTCCATTTTTAGCCTTGATTTTAATTCTGCTAGACGGTACCGTGCTGTCGTGTGGTACACGGTGCGGTCGCACGATCAACAAAGATTGCAGCTTTGACTTTACACCTGCGCGGTCGTGCGGTGAGACCGTGCGGTCGCGTGGGTATTGGCAGAATGCATCCCGAAACGCTCCTAGGGACATGTGAGGTCGTACGATAGGACCGTGCGACCACACGGTGCCTTGTTTCATGCTCCTTAGCTTCCTCTTGTGAACCTTTTGCTTCCAATGCCTTCCTTAGCCTTTCCTATGCCTTTCTCAATCCCTATAAACCAGAAATCCACTAGCAAACATCAATGCACCAAGTGGGATGAGATTTCACAAATTTCTATCACTTTTAAGGCTAAGTTAGCATATATTTATCCTTAGGAACATATTTAAGCAAAGGATAAAAATCTTGGTTATTCACTAGCAATTGTATAGAAATATGTTGATGAACCTCTCAATTCTAACCTATTTTTCAACATGGAAAACTGGTTAATCAAAATTCCCCACACTTAGAAATTAGCATGTCCCCATGCTCTAGTGAATAAAACCAAGAGGGAAAAGGAATTTCGTAGCACTTTCAAAATACGTATTCAACCATAACATGAGAAAGAACTACACAAGAACCAAGCATTATGGATGATGCTACCTTCAAACAAGGATTATCTAATCATGTGCAAAGAGTATGGGCAAAAATATTGTAGCAAATACCAACCCCCAAAACATGTTAAGCTCATGATTATCAAACTTGTCTTACACCACAAGAAATGTTCTAGATCATAGAGATGAGCTTAAGAACCCTTACCGGATGTGTATACGCTTGATGCACTAAGTGTCTTGGGTTTAAGCTCTCAATTCCTCCCTATTAATGCTTTTTCAGAAATTAGTTTTCATCTAACAATCAACACCAATTGTATGTATGCATGTAATCATCAAGAGGACTTTTCAAGGTTGTAATGGGGCCGAGGTGAAGGTAGGAATTTATATATGGCTAAGTCAGCTTGAAGACTTAAATCTTTGATCAACAAAGAATGCACCTAGCTCTCTTTTTTCTTCACTTTAGCTCAATGTTATCTAACCTTAAGACTTCACAATTTGATTCTTTTTCTTAGAGTACATGTGATGCATTTCTCTTATGATGAGTGGTTATGGCATATGTACTTGCTTATTTGGTAGCTTGTTTTGCTACTTTAAGGTGACAAAATATTTTTTTCTTTTCATTTCTTTATTTTGTTTTCTTTTTCATTTTTTCTCTTTTTATTTCGAACAAAGTTTCTTTTTGTCACCTTTTTCTTCTTTTGTGATAGCTTGTGCAAATGCATATGGTTATGAAGTTCTTTTTTATGCATACATGCACTCTCCAAATGCCTTAAGATCTTTCAAATTTTTGAAAATCCATTTTTCTTCACCCACTCACAATACACTCTTTTCCTTGACTCTCTTTCTTTTCTTCTCTAAAAAATGCTTAACCACTAAATCCAAAATCAATTAAAGATTAAGTAAAGACATTCATGGTTTTTCACTTTCAAGGTTTGTAATGAGCTAATAATAGAATAAACGATATCAAGGCTCAAAGTTGGCTACAAGGGTGATAATTGATTGTTAGGCCATTTGGTATGTGAGCTTTTTGAGAATAAAGGCCTCAATCATGTGGATACATACAACACATACAATGATGGAAATAAAGAATCAATTAATTCATGAATTGCAATCATAGAGGAGGGAACACACAAGAAGAAAATAGTGGTTTAAAAGATATGAAACCACCTTGTTTAACGCTCAAAATATATCGGTGTTGTGTGTTCTTTCACTCTATTCTATGATTAGAAATTATTTTCAAAGCAAGTGTAAGAGACAAGTTTCCAAGAATTTTGGAAAATTTTTCATGGTGGGGTCCCAAAGTGGGCACAAAATCAAAAACCTGTTTGAAGTGCAATCAACATCCATATGCAAAAACCGATTGAATGTGTATAGGGGAAAATGGAAAAACACAGTGTTGTTTTTCAAAACACAATCAATTTCAGCAGGCCTATCTAAAGAGTTCAAATTCTACCAAGCAACTAACGATTATCCATCTACAACTAGAAAGCAACAAATAGTTTAACTAGGATTAAAATTGAACCCAAAATGTTTGTATGCCAAAAGATGATGATAGTCCGATCACCCCACACTTAGAAATCTGCACTGTCCACAGTGCTTTGTCAAGAAGCCGGTGGTGCTCTAAGATTCAGCGTTGCTATCATCCTCCGATGATGTCACTGGCAGAAGGTGTCTGAACGTTGTGTCCGGAAAAGTATCCCGAAGCATGGACTGCGTGTTCAGCTGAAGATGCTCCTGACGACGCAGATATCTCATGACTTCTTGAAGCGAATGCTCCGGTGTATGACGGACTGATGAAGAAGGAATCTCAGCTGGCTAAGGAGGAGGAGAAGGTGGATGCTGCTCTGCTTGCCGAGCTTGTGGTGCTGGTGGAGGGTGTAACAATCTGCCGTGACGAACCTTGGGCTGTTCACCCTTCCAGTCCCCATACGGGCAATACATATCTTGTTCTCGTACATTGTAGATCTCTTCCCTTGGGAATTCTGGTAACTGATACCTGCTGGCCAGTCTTGCAATGAAAACTGGGTACGGAAGGAGATTACGGGGGTTCCCTGTTGACCGCTTCAGCAAGACATCCCACATAATGTGAGAAAGGTTCACAACCCCCTCGGTCATGAGCACATAAATCAGGATGGCATGGTTCATATCAAATGTGGTTCCATGTTGCTTCGGATCGATGTTTGCTATTATCAGCTTGTGCCAAGTGGTGGCTTGGGCATTCAGAATAGCATTATCGATTTTTATTTCCCGGATGGTGTGATCTGCTGGATTGTTGGCCCAATTGTTCCCCAGTCTTCTGATCACTTGATAAACCGAATTCAGATCCAACCCACCATTTTTTCTAGCTTCCACGTCTTCTTGTACATGCCATTCTCCCCTAATAGAGGTAGGTCAATATCGATACCCAAGAAACAACGGATATCATCCTCAGAAAATGGAATCTGCCTCCCCCACAGAAATATATGGGTTTGGTGGACAACTGAGAAGTTACTACAGAATTCTCGTACCATGATAACATTGATTGGGGAAAAGGCATTGTACATGAACCCCCAACCAAGCTCCTCTATGCGGTCATGCATGAAATCTGGCTCCCTATACGAGAAGTAGATAATCCATTCGTGCGTGATTCCTCTGTGCTCCATGGTTTTCCACCGGTTATGGTGGCTTTGAGAGTCAAATCGTTCGGCTGGAAACCCCTCATCCCTCCCTCGGTTGGAATTCTTAGTCGTGCGGCTTCTTGAGGGAGTGGATGCAGAAGTAACCTCTTTTCCTTTGCGAGCCATCTCAAAATTCAAAAAATAAACCAATCATGCAAGGATTAATGAGATTGAACAAATATGCTATATTGATCTAGCATAAGAGTTATGGGAAGCACAACGTCATGCCCAAAAATAGCAAGTGTGAGTGATGCATAGATGGCAAAAGCTCGAGCACAAATCACATGGTGATCATGTATGCAAAAATACACTTTAATTCAACCCATCACAAGCATCATAATAGCAACATGCTAGCCCAATTTCAATCTACAACTTGAATGTGCAATCACAAAGAATTCATGGTACTAGCATGGTTACATGTTCAATTGCATATTTAACCAAATTTCAATCCTTGGAATTAAGTGTAAATGAAGCTTAGATGCACCCAAGCTTAATTATGAAAGATTGGATTGAAATTTAACAAAAATTTCCATTAAGTAATTTCACCGAACACTTGGCGTGCATATTTTCAAAAACAAGGTTTTTATGAAATTGCCAAGTGTTCATGCCCCAATCTTAGCAATGTAACCACCGCAAACAATCATTAAACATTAGCAATTATCAATTCAATACACATGGGTTATCTAATCCTAGTTATCTTAGCAATTCTACCAACCTATACTAATGAACATAAAACTTAAAATCCTAACATACACTAATCTAATTGAAGGAGGGAGAAGAAACTTACTTGGCAATATGAAGCAAGCAAAATCACACACACAAATAAGGTTTGAGTGGTTGTGTGTATGTGAGTTAGTATTTTTGTGGAGTTTGGGGGTGAGTAGAGATGAGATGGAATGGGAAGAATGAGGGTGGATATGTGTCTCGGCGCATTTTTAAGCTGCAGGGGCGACCGCGCGGTCCCGCACCTTGATTTGGGGCCCATTCTGCTTAGTTTTGGGCCCCGCGTGGTCGCGCGGGCGGGAGCGTGCGGGCGCGCGAATAAAAATGCAATTTTGGCCGAGAAAAACTCGTCCCACCGTGAGCTTGCAATGGCGTGCTCAGGGGCGCGCAGCGGTGCGACGTTGACAGAGAGCACCCACAATGGGATTTTGGGACTACGCAGTTGTGCGGTAGGGTCACGCGAGCACGCGCTTTGGACAGAGACCTCCAAAAATGGAGTTTGAAGACCGTGCGGCCGCTTGGACTATAGAGGGCGGCAGCGCGGTTGCTCTGTTTCCGAAAAATCCCCTAAGAGTTCAATATTTTTGTTGTTTTCTTCCTTTTCCAATGTTTTTGGTGGGTGTAGGCTATATACAAATCTAAACCAGTGTGTCCACCCTTGCAACACATCATCTATCAAGCAAGCAAACAAATTCCAAGATTCAAACCAACAATTACGCATGCTATTTACAAGAGAATAGAGTTAGAATGATCATACCATGGTGGGGTGTCTCCCACCTAGCACTTTTCTTTATAGTCCTTAAATTGGACATGGTTGATTGGAAGTCCCATTATTTCCACTTGGAATGGTATTGCACCAAGTGGGTGTTCAAACTGTTGTTGTTGTGGAGAGCTCCCTTGAACGCCTTTAACTTTCTTATCAAATCATCCACACTAGCATACTTGAGTTCAATCTTTTTCCTTGTCTTATCCTCTTCAAACTTCCCTTTTGAGCTACCTTCTTCATGATTTCTTCCCTTTTTTGATGAACTTCACCGGTTCCTTCTTTTTCTTCTTCCTCACTTAAGGGGGAGTATTCCTCAACCCTTTCCCTGTTCAATCTTGCCTTTCGAGTCTTCACCTCTTTTATCTTCGGCTTGTACCAAAGCTTGATCTCCCCGATCCTTGTCATTTCAAATTTGCATTTGTTGGGCTTTCTTCTTCTGCGATGCGATTGGACGAGCCGGATGGAAGACTTCTTTGACATCCCCCACTTGGAATAAGAATGTTTCATCTATGTAATCAAGCTGAAAGTTTGCCGTCTTCAGAGAAGGTCTTCCAAGTAAAACTTGAGGTATGCCTCCTTTATTTCCTTTTGTAGCTTTTATGACATGAAAATCCGCAGGAATTGTCAATGCTCCAATCTTGACTAAGACATTCTCTGCTATGCCATCTACAGTTACTATGCTTGTGTCCACAGTGGTGAATACCTCATTGGTCCTTTTTAGTTGTCCAAGATCTAGGAGTTCATATAACTCATGGCATGACGCTTCTGCAAGCACCAGGGTCACACATGCATTCTCGAAC
The DNA here is from genome assembly GCA_036250425.1 of Stylosanthes scabra. NCBI lineage: Eukaryota > Viridiplantae > Streptophyta > Magnoliopsida > Fabales > Fabaceae > Stylosanthes > Stylosanthes scabra. The sequence continues at coordinate 11,674 of JASCZI010092040.1, forward strand.
CTCTACCCCTCGGATTTCGCAGGTAACTAAGCTTGGCCCTGGATCGATGCACTTGGCTGGGATCTCATTTTTGACAACCTGGTTTCCCCCAAATATCGTGGCTATGAAGAATATTTTCCCCTTCATCTTCCTCCTCCTTTTCACTTTCATCTTCTATAACTTCCTCTTTCAAACTTCCTTCTTTTCCTTCATCCTATTCTTCCTCATCCTCTTCTTCTTCATCTGAATCATCCAATTTAGCTAGTTCAGATATCAATTCCAACAAGCAGTCATCATTTGTTTCCTTGTCATTTTCTTCACCTTTCTCCTTTTGAACCATATTCATCCCTCCCTTGGGATTTGGAAGGGGTTGAGTGGGTAATGGATTTGAGCTAGATGGTTGCGATGGAGTTGGAGGGTTGATTATGACTTGGTTGGTGAACTTGGTAAGCAATTCGGTGAGGTTGGTCAGTTGGGTTTCAGTTCTTTTCTGGGCTTCCCTCATTTCTTTGTTCTCTTGCAGAAATGTTCGAAGGCTTCCTCATAAGAAGGCAGAAAAGAGTTAATCGAGAAGTTTGTCTGGTAAGACTGCCTATTGTGAGGAGGTTGGTACCGCTGGATTTGTGGGTTTTGTGGTGGATTCGGTGGTGGATTATTGGTGTAAGGTTGGCAGTACTGGGGTGTTTGTTGTTGATGGGGATTCCACCGATTCTGTTGATTGTCCCTCCATCCTTAGGGTTGTGTCTGGTATTGTCTGTTTGGTGGTGGGATTGTTTGTCCTTCATAGAAATTGTGGGAAGACGCGACAACATTATCCTCTTGGAGTTGTGGGCATTCATCGGTGTAATGAGAGCTACATGCACATATGCCACAATGTCTCACTGGCACTTGTTGAGAGCTATTAGACTGCTGTGTCAAAGCTTTGGGGGATGCATGCTGTCCTTCTTTTATCTCTTTTAGCATGCTTGCTATGTCAGTAAGAGATTTTGCAAGAATAGTTGATTCCGAGGGTCTGACTTCGAAAATTCCTTTCGCAGCAAATATGGCTCTTGTTTTGAAGTGCTGATTGTTGTCGGCCACTGATTCTATTAACTCCCAAGCTTCTTCAGGAGTTTTGTTCATTAAAGCTCCCCCTACGGAGGCATTAATCATGGACTTGTCAGTTGCAGTCAATCCCTTAAAGAAGTAGTTTATCAAAAGGAGATCAGAGATCGAAGGGTGAGGACATGAGGTCATCAATTTCTGAAAATGCTCATAGAACTCAAATAGCATTTCTCCATGCAGTTGAGTATTCCCTGAAATCTCTTTTCTGATAGTATTGGTTCTTGATGGTGCGAAATACTTTTCAAGGAACCTCCTTTTAAAAACTGTCCAATCTGCAGTCAATTCTCCGGGAAGAGTATGATACCAGTCTTTGGCTCTGCTTTCCAGAGAAAAGGGAAAAGCAAAAGCTTTCACTGCGTCCTCATCACCTCCAGTCCTCCGGGTGGTAGCGCAGATAACATCAAAGTCTTTCAGATGCTTAATGGGGTCTTTGTTAGTCGATAAGCACGTTATATTCAATACTCAAGAGGGGGTGAATTGAGTATATAAGCAACAATGATAAATTTTCGCGGAAGCTTAAATTACTTTGAATTTA
>JASCZI010092042.1:0-11342 GCA_036250425.1 Stylosanthes scabra
AACTTTCAGAATTAATTACTGAAAGAAGAGGCTTCCTAGTGTGGTGCACCGACGGTGCAGCAGGACCATGAAAGAGCGTGGTTCACAAGTCTGAACCGCTAATTTGTGACCGGTTTAATGAAAACCAGTTTGTTTTCAACCGGTGCTATTTAGCGGCGGTTCTTAGCCTGCCGCAAAATGCATCGCCATCTTAATTTGTGTTTCGCGGCCGTTGTGCCAGCGGTTGTGAAAAACGTCGCAAAACCGTTTAGCAACGCCGTTATAGGCGGCGGTTGGGTAACCGCCACCAAACTGTTTGGCGGCTAAAAACCGCCGCTAAGTCCCGCTTTTCTTATAGTGAAACTAAGGAACTCTTGTTTATTCATTATAGCTTTGTATCTACCTTATGGAACAAAGCATAAATTTGGAGTAATGTAAGCTAATCATGCCAAAATGAAGCTAGGATGTTCTTTGATGCATGGAAGATGCTTGTATTTTGCTTTTGTTTAGGTTGTCTGAAAATGCAGGAATCACTCCATATTTGAGAAAATATCAACACAAGAAGGTGAAGCATAAAAAGAAATATGGAGACTAACTGAACATTGAAGCTTTGACCAGTGAGAAAGCACTATAAAGGTAGTGGAGGTATCAATATAATTTTTAATTGACTAATGTAATCTCATTAAAGGATAAGGGATGATAAATTACATTGCATAAAAATATTGAAAAGTGGTTATTAGAGAAGAATCAAAGGCAAAACTAGGAGGGCAACTTCGTGGAAAATAAATTCTAAAAGTTAAATTTTTTTTCCAAAAGCACTAACCTTACAATGAGTTCAAGTAGTAGTGGAGTACATAGGATTGGTTTGAAAATTTAACGCATGGATTATGGTAGAAGAGGTGCTAAAAGAAAAGAAATAATTGATTTCCTATAACTAAAAAAATGTTAACTATCTAATAATTAATTTCCTAAAACTTAATGCCATTAAAGTATCTATGATGAAAAATGAAAAATGGTAGATATTTTGAAAAAAAAAATTAAAGAATGGGATAGATGAATGTTCAAGAAAATAATATCAATGCGGTGATAAAGATCGAGATCTTTTTCTTTCTAAAGAAATAATCTAGTAAAATAATATTGAATTTTATCTGTATGATTTATCTGTATACATATAATTAATTAACACCCATAGAAAACAATTTTTATCAGTTGTGAGCCCTTGAGTACTGATAAATTTCAAAGAAAAAGTCATGAAATTTCATGGTATTTGAATATTTTGTAGAGAACATCTGCACCATAAAAGTTACAAATTCTGTTTTTGTTAAAAAAAATGTGACGAGTTATATATTACTAGTCACATTTCTAACCCACAGGAAATATGAAAAGAAGAAGAGGGAACGGAAAAAAATTGTTAACTATCTAAGAATGATCACCATAATAATATAATACAATGTCACTAATATATGTTTATGATAATTATGTTGATAGATGAAGAAGAGGATATGCATGTATGTACTGACCTTTTTCTACCAGAAAAGTGGCTAACATGACCAGATGGAGAGAACATTATAAGAGCAATATCAATGTCACATAAGATGGACAACTCATAAGCCTTTTTAATGAGGCCATTTCTACGCTTTGAGAAAGTAACATGTCGATTCGTCGTGTTATCTATTCTCTTTATCTCAAGTTTAACACGACCCATCTGTCAATATCAATTGCAAAAGTATGTGTATGTAGTAGGCTTCTGTAGAAAGAAAAATCCAAAAAAGGAAAAAAGTAATTGAAATTTGAAATTTAATTTATAATTATATATTAAGACATGCATGAAGAAGCTTAAAACAAGGAACTGTTGGATAGGAGAGAGACTAAAGGGAATGGCTATAAATGGGTAAGAAGAGAAAATGGAGAGAGGCGGAGATATTGAAGGGTCTACAAAGAAAGGGTCACAGCTGCTAAGCAATCTTAAGGATAGATTGATTTACGAAAATATTTTCTATTTTCGTTTTTTTATATTATTTGCAAATTATTTTTATTTTCAATTTTTCATATTTTAAAAAATGTGATTGGTTCGTGAGAATAAGATGAATTTTCAAACATATTGTCACACAATCACACATGTATTTTCGGTTTTGGTAATGCGATAGATATACCGAACTTTGCTAGATAACTGATAAAATTTAGTCAACAGTCAATTTATTATTTTTCTTTTTGTTCGTTATTTATAATTTCTCTTTTGAATGGAAATAATATTATTGGATCCGCTACTTAATATCTATGTCACATCATTTACAAGCAATTGTATTCTAACATTTTTATAACACCCTAGGACAACGACACCCCAGCTTAAGTCTGAGAAGCCGTTATCTTAGGTGGATATTCGAAATCACAACGATACAACCTGTTTAGAACAACATTTCTTGGAAAGAGACAAAGGATACTAGGAGCCAAAACAGATATAGAAAGCGTATGCGGAAACGTCACTGGTTAATTCTATCCAATGGTTATGGAAAAACAGGATATAAGGTTAACTAACATAAGACATGCGCGCGCGCGCACACACACACACACATATATATATATAAAGCACGACAAACAGGATGTTCCCAGCGAAGAGTATTCACCGTTCACAATCCCTGAAATCCTCGTTATTACAAGTATCCTTACAGAATACATTGTCAACAGACTACATCTCCAAGAAACAGCAGAGTGTTAAGGAGTTCATCACAAAAATACACCATAGTGTGCCAAAGGTACAAAACATTATGCTACACAAAACTCAAGCAGTCCGCTTCTTCCACCTGCTTAGCCTGCTTAGGCACAGCCAACTAACTGTCGTTCGGATCCTCATCTGAAAACCATATCAACAAACGGAGTGAGAACCCACAACATCGGGTTCCCAGTATGGAACAAGCACCCAGAGTATAAAATATATATTTACTTGAACCTCATAGTCAAACATCAATACACAAAGCATATCAAGCGGCACATATAACAGAAACACAGATAGATAGTACAGACAACAGCAGATAACAGATATTATGCAGTTAGGCAAACCCAAACAATGTCATATAAGAATGCATATGATGAATGTCTAAATCCTAATGGCTTGGTGAGCTCACCCGGTCGGTTACTTTAGCCAAACCCGACCGGTCCAGTACTAGTCCCGGACCACTATCGGACGCACTTCCCGGAGGACAACTCGCTCGATGCCCCAACCGTTTACGGTCTTTCTCTTAAGGAAAATTCTAACATGAAGACAATTAAGTGTCTTTTGATGAGGATATTACCATATTTAGAAGTTTCTCTCTCTTCTTTAATTGCACATCAGATTTTAATAGCACAAATCAACGATCAAGATTTAATATCCTCATTAGAAGATACTTTAGTATCTTCATCATAGACCTTCCCTTCTCTTAATCATATATACTTGGGGGTTTCTCTCCTTTATATTGCGTATATAACGCCCTGTGAATCGGGACGTTAGTCCGAAGACCCCCAAGTCATCCACTACGTCCGATAGCCTGATATTGTCGTAAGCCGGGTCGTTAGCCCCGTAGGCCCCCTCATGACGCTTCGACTCACGTAATGTCACCCGAAGAACGTTCATAGGTTCAATGATCAATTGTGAAACTAAGAAATGAACCCTTAAACCACAACCTTCATCATGCTCGTTTCAAAACACTTGTTTTCTTGTTTTCAAAGGCCATAATCGATTCCGGGATGAGAGGAATCGATTCCATGGAGCCATACAGAGAGCTTGTAGCTTCTGGAGGTGTTTGAATCGATTCTAAGGATACCCGAATCACCTCGAACCTCATAAAACTTTTGAAATCAATTCTGTGGACATTTGAATCGATTCTAAGGATCTCAGGAATCGATTCTAAGGAGTCGTTGGAGTTTGAAAATGAGTTAAGTTATTAGAATCGACTCCCAAAAGGTTCAGAATCGATTCAAATCCCATGCTATTTGCCACTGTCCAATTCTGAATCGATTCGCACACTATCACATTCGACTCGTTACACTTAGAAGAATTTCTTGTTGAGTTTCGAAATCACAGAGTCGATTCTAGCCTCACAAGAATCAATTGATATTGGCTCAGATTCGATCCTTTGCTCCTTGGACAATTGTGAATTGATTCCATGATGAACAGAGTCGATTCACAACTGCAGAATTCATCAAAATCCCCAGTTTTAGGTCATCAGAATCGACTCTGCAGCGGGAAGAATCGATTCTCACGACACAGAATCTATTCTTTGTGCCAAAAACCAGCTTTTTCCCAAAACTTTTGTTAACCAAATCCATTTCAAACATCAATTCATCCCATTTTGCAACTAAAATACAGTTTTCCAATGCCCACCAACTCAAAAGCAATCATCACAACCATTCACTTCTCAATCCACATTGATCCATCAACCAATTCCACATGTAATTCATCAAAACAAGCACATATATACATGTTATATCTCAAGCATGCATTCAAACACATAATCAAGCATTTAACATACGTTTTCAAGCAACTATATGAGTCATACTAAGGAATCCTACTCCGTACCTCTTGTAGACACTTGATTACCAACACAATTCTCCGAAATTCACCAACTCTATCCAATTCCTAGCTTGAATTCCTTGAGAATGCTACAATTTACACCTCAACTGATGTTATCTTTTACTTCCTTGTCCCTATAACCATAATCCAAGCATCAAGAACATAATCTTGAAGCTTAGGTCACCAACCACAAGAAGAGAATAATTGAGCAAGAATCCCCAAGTTATTATCTTCAAGATTGGTATGTGTACGGCGAGAGTGACGAGAGGAACGAGTAGCCACTGATGGAATGGCGATCGGAGCTCCGGAGTGCAAGTTATGATTGAAATTGTGAGTGATGTGGGTGTAAGAGTTGAGAGAATTTGAGAGAGAGATGAGAGTGAGTGATATGAGAGTGAGAGTGAGAGAGTCAGAGAGTGAGTGGGTGTGTGTGTGTTATGCATGCATGTGTGACATGCATGCATGCTGAGGTGTGAGTGTAATCATGGGCAATTTTGTCCTTTCACTCCGTTCGACCCAACCGGATCAAAATTTAACGTTAGGTGTATGAGTTTTTACTCTAATTGCCCTTCTGAATATATTATACTAGGTTACTAATTTTTGAGATGTCACAATTTTGGTCTCCATTTATTTGTTAGTTGAAAAAAATAATAATTCATTATTTTGTTAAATATCTATAATTTATATCAATAAGTGGATGCATAAAAAATAGACAAGATGAGATTCTGACAATGCTGAAATTCAAGAGAAAATAATGAAATTGTTGATAATAATTACTTTAGAAAAGACACATTAGAAATCCAAAGCCAAAATCCAAAAGAGTCATATGCTATATAACTATGTGGAGAAAAAAGCATTTCAAACCTGATTGCCCCGGATAAGATTTCGAATATTTAGAAATTTAATCTTGAGTTGCTTGGAGATTAATTTCATTAGTTCAAGGATGTGTTAAATTATGTAAATTATTCGATAAGGATAATAAAATATGATTTGTATAGTTTTTTAATTATTGAACAATGTACGAATGAAGAATCGTAGAGGATGAAAGGGGATGCAAAATAGGGGTATTATGGATTATATTAAGAATAAGAGAATATTGATATGCAGCGGAGGCCAGGTGAACTCTTGAATCATGGTTCTGTTTCGCTTGTTGCGGTGAGGGGAGAAGTATCAAGGCTATAGTAATGGTGCTTTGGTGTTGTTGGATGAGCTATTTTTATGTAATTATTTCAACTCATCGATAGCTAACCACTAAAATTTTATAAATCATAGATTTCTGTATATTCAAATATCCTAAATGGTTATTTACTAGATAACCCAAAATTTGATTTAAATTCATTCCTACTCTACACTTTACCTTTTCACGTGTATCTAATTCTAATCCTAAAATTAAAACACACACTTTACCTTTGTTTGTATCAGCTCTTTTAATTTTGTCTTTTTAAAAACTTTTCATTCATTAAGTATTTTCTTTTGGTGATTCCTATCGATCCGCCGCCTAATATATATTTTATATTTAATTAAAATTTTGTTAAAAATTTCATTTTTACAGTGTAATGCATTTCGATTGTGTCGGTGAATTAATACTGACCTATTAGGTTGGGAGATCCAATTAAAAAACAAAAAGAAAATTGACACTATTGAAAAATAATATTCTTCTAATATTTAGTTAATTATATTATTAAAAATATAGGAAGAAGAAAAACAGATAATGATTTGTAAATCAAAACTAAAATACAAAATAGAAAAAAAAATAGCATTACCGAAATAGAAAAATCAATTGACATGACAATTTAACCCATGCCCCATAATATTTTAACACAAGAGATGCACGTGTTCTTTTATACTATCCCTTCATATTTTGACAGAAAAGATTTACTTTAAAAACCTAATTATATATCATTGTTATTACACAAAAAATGAAAAAAATACCAGTTGGTGTGTGCTTTTTTTGTCGTGGTCATTTCTTCGGTTATTTTCTACTTTATCAACATTTTTTTCCAACGACTGAGCGTTGTTCTTGTTCCAGACATTATTGTTTTTCCTTTGAAAAATAACCACATGCATGTTTTGTTCCATGCAAATTCTGCTGTAATTAATTCTTTAACGTACAATTTTGCAGAGGTATTCCATTTTATTTCTCTGAGCCATAATTTATTTTTGTTAATTTATTGTTCATTAATGTAGTTTCTATTCTCTTGAAATCTCTCATGTCTTAAGTTGAATTATTTGTGTCGATGCATTGTAAAACAAGAGGCATGCATGGTAAATTAGAATTAAAAAGAAAGGACAAATTGGAAAAACAAGTATATAGGTCCCAGGATTCGACATTAAAATTCGATGTGCTGCTATGTTGCACAGGTATGGCTATTTTGTTGCCGTACCGGGTATGGATACGTGTTGGGTAGTCCGACTGCGTATTTTGAACATGGATACGTATTATTATTATTATTATTCCATGCAAGCAAATCAATGAACAATATGAAGAAAAATACTTGAATTGGAAAATTTTGAACATAAGACCTTTATGAGCGTCCTAATTTTTATAGTATATAGATACAATATTCTTTACGAAATTCCAATTCCTGAATCATAGTATTTCTTTGTCAGGGGCGGAGCTTAGTGTACATGAAGGGGACAATGATCTACCAAGTTGATAAATTTTCCACATAAAATTCTGTCTTTTTTGTCTTCTCAAATTATGCATTTCATATTAGGTGCACCGGGAACAAATGAAAAGGATTTACTCTCTCCAATCAACTTCAAAATAATTTTGTTATAAATGCTCATTAATAAGTGCTTTTATTTGCTCATGCAAAGCACCTAATAATTTTTCTTCATGTTGATCTCCTTCAAGTAAAAGCTCTAGCTCCACTGCTGCTCTTTGTATATGCAAAATTCAGTTTTAATATGAAGAACTTAGCTCAAAGACGTAAAGTGTGTCTCAAAATCCTTACTACATTACCCTCCAAAGAGGCATTCTTAACTTCACCATCACCAATCAATATCTCCATCAACACTATACCCTCTCCGAAGCCTGCCGACGACGACAAAGTCAGCACCAAAAGCTTCATTGATCTTCAACAGGAACTCAATGTCACTGATCATCATCAATACAGCGCAGCGAAATCTAATAGTAGTTCTCCTTCAACAATTGAAAGCCGAATAGTTAGTATCACTTCTGTCAAGTCCACAAAGCGAAATAATAGTGCAAAGAAGGACAAGAAAGTGTTCCCTCCACCTATTCGATTGCTGGCTCGGACACAAAACCTCGCTTCACACATGCCATGGGTATTGAGAAGGTACCACACAAGCGAAGGAAGGTTGATTCTGAAGGAGGAGAAGGTGAGGCATCACGAGTATTTTCGAGTACATAGAGCCAATGGTAGACTCACCTTGAAGCTTGTTCTCCTTGATAATAATCATAGTGCATTTGCCCCTAACAAATTTGCATGTGAAAATAAGGGTAACATTGTGGGTAATGAAGAATTACTACATGGGCAAAATAATAATGACAATGGTGTTATAGTAGGTGGCAACAAAGGTAGACTAAAGTGTGTGAACTTCAATCGTTTGACATCCTTATCTCCTCGAAGCCGGTGTAATTTTGGAGTAAAAATGCACCCAGCAATTGAAAAAGTTCATGGTTGATTATGTTCTTAATAAACCTATATACTGAGCTTTGTATTGTTATGAGTATGTACTTTATTTACATTTGGTAATGTCAGAGTTAATAACTACTCAAAATTACCTTATTTAACTTAATATTAAGTATGTAACATAATATACTTTATTTTTAATGAGTAACGGGCCCCTCTATAATTATATATAATATTACTTAATTATTCCATCGATAATTAAATAATATAAAATAAGATAACTTTAAAGTGCTGTGAGTTGATTTTTTTTTATTTTCTAAAGATTTTTGTTTTTATTATATATTCAACATTTTATACGAGATGATTCTTTTTGCTTCTAAACATTTACGTGAAGTATTTTTATTGTATTTCATTTTTTTTATTATAATTAGGTTTTATATAGAATAAAAATAAAATTAAAGTACGCACAAATGAGTAAAAAAATTATGTAAATAACACAATTGATTTTTCTTATAATAAAAATCAACTAGAAATAATTAAGAGAAACTAGTTGAGTAAAAATAAGGAAAAATTGCTCTAAACGATTATTGGAAAGATTTAGTTATTAAAAAGGAATTTTAATATCAAAACTATTAAGAAGAATGAATTTCTATAATATTTAAAGCGAAAGATGAAATCATTTTTGTAAATAGACAAATATATATCAAATCATCTCTTTTCTTATCTATCTTGTCTTCTTGAACACTATATCTCTCTTTCTCTCTTACTTCATCTTCAACAAGCTTCCCTGAGAAACAAAGCCACAAACTAAGAAAGAGAGTTTTCAATATCTCAGTAGTGTAGCAGAAAACAGATTCAGAGAGGAAGAGAATAGAGAAGAAAATGATTTTAATTTGCATTACAACTAAATATGATTCAAAATTACATACAATAACCTAGCCTCACTCATATATATAGCATCACTAGCAAGAGAAGAGACTCGTCACAATAACATAAAAGAGTTAGAGAATAGAAAGCCTAACTGAATTCTGCACTACACCAGAAAACTAATCTCTAACTAACTTTAGTTACTCAAACATAAAGTAACTGCTCAACAAAATAACAAAACAAAATTAGTGTTAGTTGGGGTGAACATCTTAATCTAAGCTTGGACTACGCCTATCAAACAATTTGACTGAGATAGGCTTAGTAAGCAAGTCTACCACCTGATCTAGGGAAGGAATATGTACCGCATACAATTGCTTTGCATTAACCAAGTCCCGAATAAAGTGTAAATCTGTCTCTAGATGCTTACTCCTGCTATGAAAAATTGGATTCACTGCTAACAAACACATATTCTGATTATCACAGTAGATTGTAAGTGAAACAGGTTGAGGAACACTAAGTTATTTCAAGATGTGTTGGATGGCCATGATTTCCATTTGAGCACTTGCTACAACTCTGTATTCTGCCTCTGTCGAGGACTTACTGACCTTACTTTGCTTTCACACTTCCATGCCACCAAGTTAGCTCCCAAGAACACACAATAGCCACTCACATATCATCTATCATCTTCATCTGCTACCCAGTCAGCATCTGCAAAACAAATTAGCCTATAATCAGTGCACTTTGTTAAAAGTAACCCCTGATTCTTAGTTCCTTGTATATAATAGAATATGCGCTTGAGAGCTTTACAATACTCAATTGTAGGACTACTCATGAATTGAGAGCATTTATTCACAGAAAAGGCGATATTGGGCCGACAGTCAGGTATCCTACAATCGAACGATACTTCTTAGGATCTTCAAATTGGTCAGAATCACCCTTATGAAGCTTTAGGCTTGACACCATAGGTGTTGGTATAGGTTTAGCGTCTTGCATCCCTGCTTTCGAAAGAAGATCAGTAATGTATTTGGTTTGTGTAAGAAGAATTTTATTTGGTTCAACAAAGATAACCTCTAAGCCTAGGAAGCAATTCAAGCTTCCTATGTCCTTAAGAGGAAAAACAATATTTGAACTCCTTATTAGCTGTGTTACAAACAAGAGAGTAATCTGAAGAAAGTGTATTGTGTATTCTGAATCAGAAATATACAATGTACAAGGGTATTTATAGGTGCTAAAAGAATCAAAATAATAAAAGCATAATATCACAAATGATGCTAACTGATTCTAATAGATCCTAATTTACTCCTAATTATACTCTAACATAAATATAGAATATGCTAACTGATCCTAATAATTTTATTTCCTAATGATATTCTAAAATCCCCCCTCAAACTCAAGTGGGAACTAAAGATACCATCTTGAGTTTGGATACTAGAGTTCGAAAACGAGTAAGATGATGAGCCTTTGTGAAGAGATCAGCAGTTTGATCCAGTGTTCCAACAGCTATAAGACGAACAACATCAATAAGGAGATGTTGCCGGACAAAGTGACAATCAATCTCAATATGTTTGGTGCGTTCGTGAAAAACATCATTATGGGCGATCTGAATAGCACTACGGTTGTCACAAAAAATATCAGTCGGGGAAGATTGAGGAGCACCCAAGTCTTCAAGAAGCCAACGAATCGAAACAACCTCGGCAGTTGTGTCAGCGAGAGCACGGTATTCAGCTTCGGTACTTGATCGCGTATTGAATGTTTGCTTCTTGGCCCGCCAGGAGATGAGGGAATCGCCAAGAAACAAACAATAACCAGTAGTAGAACGACGATCAGTAGGATCACCAGCCCAATTGGCATCAGAGTATGCCTGAAGGACAAAAGAGGAATGTGCAGAAAAATGAAGGCCTTGAAACATAGTTCCTTTGATAGAGCGAAGAATGCGAAGAACTGCCGCATAGTGAGTAGTACGAGGAGCCAACAAGAACTGGCTGAGAACATGAACTGGATAGGCGATGTATGGTCGAGTGGCAGTTAAGTAGACAAGACTGCCAGCTAACTGTCAATAGAGAGTAGGATTATCCAAAGCAGTGCCATCCATAGGAGTAAACCGAACATTAGTCTCAAGAGGAGTAGAGTCAGTGCGACTATCTGTAATTTCGGCTCGAGCAAGAAGATTCGAAGCATACTTAGCTTGAGAGAGATAGATCCCGTCATCTATGGATATAACTTCAAGCCAAGGAAAATAACCGAGAGAACCAAGATCTTTCATCTCAAAGGTGTCATGAAGTGATGCTTTAAGATCAGAAATACCATCAACATCATCTCCAATAATGATCATGTCATCAACATACAGA
>JASCZI010092043.1:1373-15514 GCA_036250425.1 Stylosanthes scabra
CCAATATCTATCCTACTTCCTATCAATTTTAAATTATCCTCAGATATGTGCCCTAGCAATGAAGCAGAGAGGATGAAAATGTCTCGAGTGCCATATGCATCAGCAGTGGGAAGCCTTATGTATGCCATGATATGTACTAGACGAGATATCGCTCAAGCAGTTGGATTGGTCAGTAGATTCATGGCGAATCCAGGAAAAGGGCACTGGAGTGCTGTGAAGAGGATCTTGAGATACATCAAGGGAACCTCGGGTGCTGCATTATGTTTTGGAGGATCTGAGTTTACAATCAGAGGCTACGTGGACTCTGATTTCGCAGGGGATCTTGTTAAAAGGAAATCCACTACAGACTATGTGTTTACACTTGCAGGAGGTGCAGTAAGCTGGTTATCTAAGCTACAATCTGTTGTAGCGCTATCTACTACAGAAGCAGAATATATGGCAGCTACGCAATCTTGCAAGGAGGCAATTTGATTACAAAAGCTACTGGAGGAACTCGAAAACAGACAAGAGAAAATTCAGATATTCTGTGATAGTCAAAGTGCCTTGCATATTGCAAGGAATCCAGCTTTTCATTCGAGGACAAAACACATAGGAGTTCAATATCATTTTGTTCGAGAAGTAGTGGAGGATGGTAAAGTGGATATGCAGAAAATCCACACTAATGACAACCTTGCGGATATTATGACGAAGCCAATCAACGCAGATAAATATGGTTGGTGCAGATCATCTCTTGGTCTACTAAAAACGCGAGCAACATGAACACATAAAAATAATAGTTTTGAGTGGAAGATTATGGAGACAAAATTATTACTTTGGTAAAAAAAAAAAAGATATTATTAGACACCATAATTAGGTGCTAAAAATGTGTCATCAAGTTTGTGGAGAAACGAAAGATTTTAGACAATAAATCACTAGAAGTGTGGTCACTTGATAATATTTTAATATATAATCATGATATTTTCTTCATCATCACCGCCATATCACAAGTATATATATGTGCTTGTGTGAGGTGTTTTGTGTGTCGTGAGAAGAGAGTGAGAAAGAAGTGAGTGGAGTGTGTGAGGTGTATGATGAGGTGAGTGCATAATAGTAAAGACTAAGTGTGGAAGAGAAAAATAGGTCTCTCCTAATTTTAATTTTGTGTAATTTATATACACAGAGTGTTGCAAATTTTCTCCTTGTAATTGAGAGCTTGTAATTTAATCACTTAGTCAGTGTATTTCCAAAATTGTCCAAAATTAAAATTATCGTGTTCAGCTTCGCCTATTTTTCAACTATAAATTTTAGTTGCGTTATTCTATTCCAGTTTCTCTGGTACCTATGATAACATTCATTGCGTTACCAATTATTATCAAACATTTCTTTCCCATTTAATGTTATCAATCCACCCATAACTCAATGTTATTAAGTTTATTTCACATATGCCAAATTTTAACTTATAGAAGTTTTTTTATGACAAATCTCTCCCTCATATTAATTTTTGTATACAAATATTGACCTTTGTATATATACTTAACATAAACTGTAGTTATGCTATTATTCTACCGTGCGAGCGAAATCATCATGACCGATCGCTTGAAATCATATCATAATATACGAAGCTACTTTATAAAATAAGGAATTCAAGTTTTATAACATCCTGATAAAATTTCAAAATATTACGAAAACATTCACACAACAACATCCAAAATATTGGCTGATAATATCCTAATAAAGAATGATCATTAATATGAGTTATTCACCAAATGGGTAATAAGTGGAGTTATTTGGATCCCACTATCGTCTCATTGTGATTTGTGTGCTCGGTTCACTCACCTTGCTTCTTGATTTGAAGCTTTGTATGAGGTTATTTGGATGCTTTTTAGGGTTATTATATATATGTTTCACATTTGCATTTTGATTTTTTTTTTTGGAAAGATCGCATATTTTGGAAGTTAAACATGATGAATTTAGATGAGGAGTAAATTATGACTGGTTATCACAAATTGTGATGTCATGAGTGGTATATAATGTGTGGAATTTTTAATTTATTGTATCTTTATTCAATAATTTTATTTACACATCTAAGTCAGCCATTAAAATTAATTATTTGTATTTAACACATATTAAAATATAAATTACATATAAAAATAAATTAAATTACATATTTATTTTATATTTTAATATATATTATAAAGACAGATTTGATGAATAATTTTGATATATTAGGTTTTGTATACTTAGTATCACTGCATTCTTAATGCTAATGCATATTCAGGAGTAATCTTAATTAATTGGAGTGGGACCTTAGATGAATTCTCTAAATCTATCACTGTCAACTGAATTAATTAATTAACTAATCAATTAATAATTAATAATCACATAAAAACACAATAGTCCAAAATCCATATCCCAAGTCAAAATGTTCAACTAGTGGCCGCAACAGGCATCATTATTATTACTCAGACACCTCTGCATTCGCTTGTCATTGGAATCTTACTATTATTCTTGGTTTTGTGGACTCAACGTGCATGCCTTTCTAAACCCCGTTTACAACATTTATTGCCCCCAACAAATTGTTGCCCCCAAATCCCAAACCTCTTTTTTTTGGTGATGTTCCGTTCCAATATTTAACCCTTTTTTTTTTTCTATCCCAACTTGCAAGTTGCAACTGGCACCTTGACTCTTTAGTACTACAACCGAAAGGTAATGTTACGTGTTATTGAAAAATAGTAAAGTACTACTACAACATAATAAAGAAAAAAATAATAATAATAAAGTTGTGCTTGTGTGCAATCAGAAAAGTATAAATTAAAGTAGCTAGCATGAGCCTACGTAAGAAAAACAACAGCGTTTTAATGAAATTTGATCTTCGCATCCTTTTTGTCTTCCGATTTATTTACACGGTTAGTTTAAATTGATTTAATAAAATATACTAGTTAGGAGGGTATAGTATTATTAATAGATGACTTATACGGTGTAAATATAAATGATAAAAATATAAATTTTATTAGAAAAATATGTGGGTTCACATTTGTATATTATTTTAATTTTTTTGAGACATAAAATGTAAAATCTATTTTGTAAGAAAATCTTTTATATATGTATGAATTTATATTTTTACCGAATAATTTTCCATATATATCACAAACAATTTAAAAACTAAACAATAAACAGCAGTCGGTTATTAACTTATTATATATTTGAATGAGTATCCTCTAAAGGAGATGAAAGCACTAGAAAGTATAAGATTATGGACAACAGATAATTAGATTAATTCATGTAGGGCAGATAATAATAAAGGAAGAAATATTATTCAATTTATTGGATATAAAATGATGTACATGATAAGAAGATGGGGGAGAGGGTGGGATACGGGTTCTACTACTAAAGCCTAGAAGAAGAAGAAGAAAAGGGAGATACTAGAGCTAATTCAATTAAGGGGATACGAATTAACACTATACTAGAGCTAATTCAATTAATTAGTAAGAGACTAAGAGAGATATGAGTGGGTTTTGACGGTGATGGGTAGGCCTTTGGGGAAATCAACAAAAGGGTATACATAAGGTTCATCGGAACTAGCTAATTCCCAATCGTATTTGAGGACGAGATGGTGGATGAAAATAGCCATTTCAATCTTCGCTAACTCTGCCCCGGCGCATAGTCGTGGTCCTCCTCCGAACGGCGAGAAAAGGTTGTTGCTAACGGTGTTGGCACTATTCCCTTTCGATGATGAGCAATTTCCACGACCACCATTGTTCTGCACCACATACAATAACAATAAAATGGGTTATGCTTGCTTATGCATGTTACTTAGTTGTCAACATCGAATTACCACTTTGATTCTTTAGGACCAGGAGGTGGAGAAGGGATGAGGGATGAGAGAGAGCACAAATGCACGTGCAAGTGATGAGAGGGCCCACTTTCCACATGGGCAATCACTCATGACTGGTGAGGCCCCCTGCCCACACGTTCACAAAAAGCATGCATCATGCATCATGCATCATAATAACATCCCTTGGGCCCACTTCATCATCATTCATCTCAACCAATTTTATTTTTTCTATGGTTACACCGTTACGTAGGTAAAATGGTCAATGGCTGTGTGTGTGTGTGGATGGGTAGCTGATTATGCTAACTCATCCTCTTCTCTAGATCTCGTATCAATTCTCAGCATCCTATTTGTGAAAACGTGACAAGTTGACAACCCCCTAACCCTAACGGCTTCGATGGAGATGGCTGAGGCTATCAACTAACAACACGACCCCACTTGATCCTCCACTCTGGCTGCTTTTTTGGTAGGCCACATATAATTAACACATTCTTGGTATTAATAAACCATCTCTAATTAATTTCATTATAGGTGGCTCTGCTAATACATAGGGATGACTTCAAGTGTACGTGTGGGAGATGACTAGCTATAATAATAAGTCAATAAGAAGAAAATATCAAGGTGAGGATGAGACATGCATAATGCATTGCATTATTTTCAGGTTTTGTCAAAGCCGTACGGCCTGTGTACCTTAATGTTGGGTCTGACTCTCAAGAAGTGATATAGATATAAATATGTGTTATCATGGACTTACAAAACCCAAATATATATTAGGTGATGAGAAACTGGAAATAAAACCAAATGTGCAAAACTAGTCAACAATAATGGAGAGCATTTTGGGAAAAATCAGAAGCCCAAACAAAAATTATATAGTATCGTCATTGAGTGGACACACACAAACCCCACCTCCAGTGAGAGGTAGTGATTGCAATTTGCATGTGGGTATCCACCTCAAAATTAAAGGAAAGGACCAATTGAAGTGCTCGGGGACCTCCCCTTAATTATTCCTTTTTATACATCCGCATAAAGTTTAGATTAATTAAGAAAAGAAGAAAGGAAGATGGGGGTAGCGGTGGAGGATAGATAAATATAAGTAGAAGTAACTGACCTGCCATCTCCATGGATTGAATTGCTGAGGTTGGTCAAAAAGTGAAGGATCCAGATGCGGGGCTGCAATCACCGGAAGGACTTTCCACCCACATGGAATGTCATAACCTTTCAACACAGCACATTTTCTTTTCAACACTTACTCACTCAAATAAAAAAAACCCCTGTTCCCCCTTCCCTTTCATTTTCTCTTTTCCACAATAATAATAAATAACTCAATGAATAAATGTACCTTTGTATTGAATATCTTTGAGAGCTTTCCTGTGAAGGTACCTCACAACATTTCCCAATCGAAGTGTCTCGTTCACAACCTTGATCAACATAACCATATATTTATTTAATGATTAAGTATTAAACAATTGCAAAGGCTACATGGTGGCATCAAATAAAATAATGATCTCTGATAAAGAGAATACTATATACTTTTTGTTTATTCAAGAAAGGAGTACTATTTAATTATTATTATTATTATTATTATTACATAAATAGATAACTTACACAGTGGGTAAATTCCATTCTTTTGTAGTCATCCCAAGTGAGTTCAACATTCCCTACTTGTTTCTTAGCTCTTGCAATTTCTCTGTGTTCTTCCTATATTTTTGTACAAAGCATTATCAAAACCATATATCATTATTTCGTGTAGCATGTATAATCATGAATTGTACTTTCTTACCCTTAACTGCTCTATGGCTTGAGGACAACCGGGCAAGAAGTAAATGGCAAGGGATATGGCTATTGAAGAAGTTTCATGGCCAGCAAAGAGCAAACTTAGAACCAAGTCAAGAATCTGCTCTGTCGAGAGTTTTGAATTTTTCAGTACCCATCCTAGAAGATCATCTTCCTCCCAAGTCCCATTTCCTCCTTCTATCTTTCCCACTCTCTCATTTGATTTCCCTTCTATGAACTTCAGAATGGTGTTCCTAGACTGTTCAAAATAAAATGATATCAAATTCAGTAGCATATTCATTAGAAAATTAATATCAACATCACCAATTAGCATTGTTATTATTACCTTTAAGGCTTTTCTATATGCAGTTCCAGGTAAGTTCAATGGCACAGAAACAACACCCTTCATGAAATTGGCATACATATCTTTTATATGTTCAGTCTCAACATTCCCAGGATCCAAGCTCAAGATGTGTTTGGCCATGAAATTGAAGGTGAACTGCAAATTTAATTTGTCAATCCAACAGTTGGTTTTGCAGAAGAAGAGAGAGAGAGAGTTAGTTAAAGCTAGTTAGTTAGTTACCCTTTTGGCTTCATCTTGAGCAGAGAAGGTGGAATTGTGTTTCCAAGAGTTAAGAACAATAAGAGAATGCTTCTCAACGTCCTTCAAGAGATGAGCTTTGAGCCTGGCCTGGCTGAGGAAGTTGAGTGAAATGGCCCTCATGTCCCTATGCATGTCACCAACCAAAACCAACATAGACCATTTCCCAAGTATTCCACCCAAGCTACTCGGGTAACTCACCTGAAACAATTTCCCATCGTTTTGCAGTATGAACTTATTTAACCCTGCATCTGCTGACACTATTGCTGGCTCACCAAACAATTTCGACTTGAAAATTTTACCATACCTGCACATACACACATACACATACACAAGTGAACCAAGCAACTCATCATATCCCTCTTAATAATTATTAAGATTTTCTTGTTACCTTGCTATGTGTTGGTCCATGTATTCTCCTACTGTGGTAGCAGAATAAGGCCTCAAGTAACCAATGCTTTCACCAATAAAGGGCCACCCCATTTTACCGGGTGGAAGGTTGAGCTTAGGCTTGGATTGCCTCCTCTTGATGATGAAAATGAAAATGAAGATGACAAGAAGAGCAAGAAGGGGAAAAAATGGAGAAGAAGAACAAGAAGAAAGAGAAAAGAAAGTTGAAAGTGAGTCAGACATGGTTGGAGGTAGCTACTACTA
Organism: Stylosanthes scabra; assembly: GCA_036250425.1. Lineage (NCBI taxonomy): Eukaryota > Viridiplantae > Streptophyta > Magnoliopsida > Fabales > Fabaceae > Stylosanthes > Stylosanthes scabra. The sequence goes on from JASCZI010092043.1 coordinate 8,213, forward strand.
CTATAAACGTGTCTGATGAATGGATGATCTTTGTTTGTGTGTGGTTCTGAAACCTCTTTCCCTCTCTCTTCTCTCTCTCTGTTTTAAGCAAATAAATTGTTGTGACTCGTGTGGTGTGCCAGTTTCCAGTAAGAAAAAGAGAAGAGAAAAGAGAAAAAAGGGGTTGTCTTTACATATGCTGAAAAGGAGCTTCTATTTTGTGGCTTTATAAAATGACCAAAGGTAAGTAGTAGTAGTACGCAGGTGGGTTTGATTAATTATGAACCAAAGTGTGAAGCCAATACCCTGCTTTTATAAGCTTCTCTTCTGTCTTTAAGCGAAAACAGCGGAAAGTACCAACAAAATTGGCTTTACACTTTGGAAAACAATCATCTTTTTCTTTAATTTCATTTAACACTTCATTCAAAAGTACTCTCATTCTCTTTTTTATATTTTCTATCTATAAAATAAATACTAACAAAATGTGGCCTTAAAGTAAGTATATACTCCTTTTTTTTTTCTTTTTTAATGTAATTCAACATGTTACCTTTGATTTTATCTTTAGAATTTTTTATTTGTGTCGAAATTAATTTTGGAGATTTTTAATTTTGTTCCTAATTTTTTAGATAAAGTTAATATTCAAGGATAATTTTAAAAGTATTTTTAGATAAAGTCAATGCCTTGAAAATTAAATTCTGAATATTCTTAGAGTAACGAAAAGTGTTACTTAATATATATTTTTATTGATTATTTACGTTGTTTTGACTATCTTAACATTACTTTATTCATAGATTGGTTGAATTGAGAGGCATGCAGAGATTAATCAATTCTGTTGTCTTTTCTCTGTCTATTTCTTTCTTAATTTTGCTTCCTTATGCTTAATCAGCTTTTTTTTTTTTTAATACAATGAACTACAATTGGATTAAGTTCTTTAGACTTAAAAGGTAAAGAAATAAAAAAATTGATAATTTAAGCACTTTTAAATTAAATTACTGAATTCTATAAAATATATTATAATTAATTTTTACTTTGTTATTTTACAATTTTTCTTATTTGTCGCGCAGACTTCAATTGAGAGTTCCCATTTCCCAAATTACTTGGTTTTTATCTGTAATTGCCTCCGGTTATTTCCCAAGGCATGTGGAATTCATAGTATTATCCTAAAAGTTTATCGGAAATGATTTAATTTTATCACTTCTTAAAAATACAAAAGGTCACTTCCACTTATCAGCATTTCTTAAGACTCCTATAGTTGGATTAGTAAATTTATTTAAATTAGAGATATTTTAAAAAGAAAATTAAAATTTTAATAATTTAATTTTCATATATAATTAATATAAAAAAATTATATATAGACAACTAATCGTATATTATCATACTAGTAAAAAATAATTAACTTTTAAATTTTTAATTTTAAAATTCATTTAAATATATAAATTTTATTGAATAATTATGTAAAACTCTTTATACTATAAATATATTAAAAATAAAATAAAATTTTAATAAATAAAGAGTGACATGTTCTATTTTACTTATTTTCTATCTAAAATAAGCATTTTAATCAAATAAATAATCAAAGAAGTAACTAAAATTTATTATCCTTAATCTTTTAATTCTCATTAATTTTTTTAAAAAAGATTATCATTTAATTTTTCAATTTACCTAATTAAAATTATTTTAAATTGATATATATTATTTGTCAATAAATTAAAGCTAACAATTGATTAAATAAAATATATTCTTGATTTGATGTTCTGTTATAGTATAATATGGTATCAGTTATATTATTATTTCAAATAAAATATATTATCATGGCAGTTTTTTTGCATCTTTCACTCCTTAACTAATTTTTGGGGTTAGACCCACCTAATCTTAATTCTAATATGGTATCAGAGTTTATCTAATCTGAGCCACCCACCCACCAATGTCTCTAGACGATCATTCTTAGTGACGGGATGTATTATAAATCCCACATCGATAAAAAAGATAGGGCCTCTTAATTGCTTATAAGTGTGAGGCATTCCTCATCTCTTGAGCTAGCTTTTGGGGTTGAGTTAGGCCACATAATCTCAATTCTAATATTAACAAAGCTAACAATTTTAGTTAGTAAATATTGAATATTGTGTGAGAATCAAATTTGCACATAGGCTTATTCAATTCATCAAATTTTATAGCTTTATTTCTTAAAACACTCGTTTAACTAAATCATATTTCTTAAATCAGAACAACAGTACTATAGCATAAAGTTAGCAAACACGATCCCATAGTGATAATAATCAAAACCATTTAGTTGGTAACTAGCTAGAGAATGAAATCATAATTCTGTAATTCAATAACCTAGTTTGATAGCGTAAATATATAGCAGTGATCACGCTTAATCTTAATAATAATAACTCATGTCGGTCTGAGTGAATTCTGATTCGGTCATATAGAAAAAGCAATGTAACAAATAAACTTTTTGGGAGCAACCATGGAACCCACAGAAAATAATTCAGTTGCCATATGGACCCAACAAAACAGTTTCTACAAGTCTAGTCTTGGTGTATGTCTTAGAGACAAATATATATGAAATATCTACAAATCCTTTAACTTTAATTCTAATTGCATAGCGCGTTTGGTTGCTATTAGTTGCAATATCTGTCATGAAATTAAAATGCTACTTATTTTTGTATCGAGCGGATAAATAATGGAGAGGATGGAGGGGACCAGTAACCATAAAAAGTTAAAAATCTTATAGTAACATGTCTAATATAAGCGACAATAATTATATCTTTGTTTAAAGGCACCAAAAAGAGGTTTTACAGTGTTATTAGAGATTCTTATTACTTTATTTTTGCGTTAGGAATCTTATAATAAGCTCTAATTCTTAATATAATGTTGTATTGCCTTCTCCATCCATGCTCAAATTACCCCGTAACTAACTATTTAAGTCACAAGGAGCATTTTCTATATAAAAATAGGAGTTAGTTATTTTATGTTTTAAAGGCACATTTTAAATGTATATTCAAACATGGTTTATTTAGACAAATAAAATGCATTTGCAAAATATAACAAAAATGATGCATAGTTTATAACTACAACTAAACAATTCCCTCTCGCATATTCATAAAATATTATTAGACCTAATACATTACAATCTCAAATAAAATCAGACTTTATCTACAAATAATAAACTCTTTGAGTAGCTAAATTATATTTTTTTTGCATAATCATAATTTAACACACGAATTCTTCTAAACTATTATTGTCTCACAACTTCTAACATTTTTCCGTCAATAGACACTTTTAAAAAAACAATTACAAAAAAAAAAAAAGTTTCACCCATTTTCTTTGATCTCCGACCACGTGATTACATTATTATTTATTTATTACCATTCACGTGCAACTGTGCTTATTCTCTATTTGATAGTCACATCTGCCAACTAGCAATTTGAAGCTTTACCAAATGCACATGCATGCATCTGCAAACACGATAGGCAAAACAATTACAATCCTTATTTTTAGGATTCTGTCTCTCAGAAATTACACATACAAAAATCCTTTATTATTATTCTTTGTTTAATACATTAATGATCCTGTATTATGGTGAAAAATTCAATAATAAATTTTATTTTAGAATAGAAAGAAATATTATTATATTTTTTTACGTGACCGTATCTTTAGAATTTAACAATATAATAAATTAATAAATTACTTAATTACCCATACAGTTATCAACCTACATTTTGTTTTAGTAACGTGTCCAACTACAATTCTATGCACTGTACTTCGTTCGGTATTTGGTAGTCATCGCTATCTTGAGTTGATAGAGAATGAAAAAATATAATTAATTAATATTTTTTAATTAATAAATTATTAATCAATAAAATATAAAATATTTATAATTATTATTTATAGAACATTTATAATAAAAATTATAAAATATTTAAAACCTAAAATAATTATAAAAATTTTATATTTTTTTAAAAATAAAATATCTAAAATATAAACAAATAAATATTTAATTTAAATTATTTGCTAAGTTACAGTTTGATAAAATAAGGATATATTTTAGATTTTGTTAACATGGTTAAACACTGACTTCTGACCATGACGGGGACAATCAATGCCAATATAGATAATGCAGTAACTCCAACAACAAACTCCAACACATTAATTAGAAATAATAAATAAAAATTAAAAACGTTTTTCTGTTATTTTTAATATAATTATTAAATTAAATTTCTCTTCACGAAAATATTATTAATTTCAAATTTAATCTAAATTTTATGAAATAACACAAAAATTAGTATATAAATAATTTTATGTTTCACATAAAAAATATTTTATTTATCATAGAAATAAATAATTTTGTTAAATTTGGTTAATATAATAAGTATACCTTTAAAATTATTGTTTTACGATATATATTTTATAATAATAGCTAATTTTAGTTCATTAGCATAACTAAGTAAATTTTCTGGACACCAAAAAAAACTAAGTAAATTTTCTTTCCTTCAAGTAAATTGGCACTCTGTGCATGGCGTACGTAGGAGGTGTTTTAAATGGAGATAACATATATTATTATTATTATTATTATTTAAATCGATATTTTTGAGCTTGATTTACACTATATTGAACTCGAATTTGAAGGATAGAAAAAAATATATACTCGAATTTGAAGAATTGATACACATCCAATTTATCTGATTTCCCTTTTTAAATAAAAAAGTACTAAGAAGCAAGAAGGAAAGTCAAAAGGAGGAAAATGAAGAAAAAGGGCCACATAGCCGAAACAAAGAAGCCACTCGTGCGGATGGACATGATGGCCAATCATTGCAACCATGTGGCAGAATGCACGTGCCAATGAAAAGACGTTTTTACCATTTCTTGATGTAATTTATTTATTTATTTCAGTTTTTATTTTGTAGGCCTTACCTCATTTGCCTTTACAGCACGAACTGATTTGATTAGACTATGGATTTTGCTGTGAAACCTTTCACAAAAGCCAAATTTATGATATCCTTTCCAATTTTACATCACCAACACCAAACATGAAACAACACAATTTATATCCTGTTAATTAGTTTTTAATTCATTAGATAATAATATAAGGTTTGTTTACACTCTCGAACCAAATTAAATCTAAAAATTTACATGACTGTGTATTTATATTGTACAATTTATTAGCACGTGTAGAAACTAAACAAAAATTAAAAAGTTTAACTAACTTCTAAATATTAATGACAAAACGCTAATAAAAAATAATAAATGAGAAATGCTAAATAATCATCACTTTTAATTTATTTTAACCATTATTTAAATTAACATTAATAAATATTGGTTAAAGTATGATGATAAATTAAAAATAAAAAATGTTGGGTATTGATGATTAAAAATAATAGCTAAAATAAATTAAAAATAATGATTATCTAATATTTCTCCAAAACATTGCTTATAAATAATTACTACATAGAACATTACACAATGACCTCATATTTATTCTAATCTATATTATAACATTATTTTTTCTTAATTTGTTTTATTTGTCTTATATTATTTTTTTTTAAGTCAACATAAATCAAACTCTAAAATTTTAAATTATGTAAATTTTTATATTATATCATGAAACTATTTTTTTAAAACTTAAATTAATACGAGAAAATTTATAAATACTTATATATCTAGTAATAACAAATAATTTAATGGTAGATATGATGAGTCTGAATGAGAACCTGTATATATGCTTATATTGCAGGTACTCATTTATTTATTTTAAAAAAATAATGTTGCATCAATGATCCACATGTAAAGTTATCGTACCAAAAAGTTGCATTATTGTAAAATTTAATTAATCTTTTATATCAACATGCAGCTGGCATTGTGGGTGTGTTTTTTTATTTTTTTATAAAAAAAAAATTGCATTGTAAGGTTTAATAGTTAAGCAAGTTCATACTATAAAAAGGATAATATAATTTTCTAGGAATTTTTTATATATGAGAAGAATCTTATATAATAATAATATGTATGATTTTAATATTTAAAAAATATCATTATGCACGATTCTACGTATCTTATCAAGTAGTGATTATAATATATATGATTATAATATAAACATCTTCATAAGTCGGCTGGGTTTTTTTATTTACCTATGCTGCAATGTATCATTACTTGAAATATAATCTAATAAGATTAAAAAACCACATGTTTCCATATCTCTCTAAAATAATAACTAATAAGAAGATTGTATATTTTTCTTCTTATTATTTTTTTTAAGTCCTAATAGTACTATGAGATTGTATATTTTTCTTCTTATTATTTTTTTTAAGTCCTAATAGTACTATGAGATTGCATTAATTTTCTTTTGATTAAAATTTTGTTAAGTAATCAATAAAAATTTAATTAATATCAGTCAATAACTTAAATTAAATATTTTATTTTTTAATTTTTAATATTTAAATTTTGAAAAAATAAAAATTAATTAATTATTAACTATTTTTTATTAATTATTCATAATTTTCTTTTGAATATCATTGTGTTTTATATTAAAGAAATTAAAAATATATACCTATGTATTATTGGTTGCCTAAATTATACCCAACCATTCTGTCATTCTCTTGGATTTAAGTGGTTTTGTCATTTCCTTTCCCAGTCAACACGCATGCAATGTATAGCTCTGACCTAAGAGTTGCAAGTCGAAGCAAACCAACTAAAATATAAATAAACAAATAAAATAAATGATGTGCATGGTAGACTAAAAAATGGGAAGAAGCCCATGTGAGTTTAATTATCAACATTTAACAAAAATATGAAGAAAAAAATAATATATAAATTTTCTGTGACATTTATACTCCTTTTACGGGCCCATCCTATAGTATGATATATATATTTTCAAAAATACTATAAATTAACATTAAGGAATTAATAAAAAAATCAATAATTAAATTATTATCTAAAATTAAAAAATATTATAATTCAAAAAATAAAAGTGATTATTCACATGATATATGAATTATTATCTATAATTCATCTACCATCACCATTAAATCCATTCACTGGTTGGTTCCAAAAATTTCTCATATATTTTATAGTTGTTACCAATTTAGTATGTTACTTATTAGTTGGTAGTATTGAATATATATATATATATATATATATATATATAAAATTTAGTTACCTGGTTCAATTCATTCATAAAAAAATGTGTTAGCCGTTGACACAAAACTTTTATGGAAGACTTAATCACAAATATCAGGTATAAAAGATACTAATTATTTCAATATATATATATATATATATATATATATATATATATATATATATATATATATATATATATATATA
>JASCZI010092046.1:732-14487 GCA_036250425.1 Stylosanthes scabra
GGGACCTCTACGCATATGCGTGGATCTGATCAAGTGAGTTGCCACGCCTAAGTGTAGTGAGCTTACTTAGGCGTGGGTTGGGGTATGAGCAGCACGCATATGCGTGCTCTTCCACGCATATGCGTGGAACCCTGCTCTGTTTTGCTTCCAAATTCCGTTTCTTGATCTGCAAGCTTCCTTTCTTCAATTTTCCTGAAAATAATAAACAAAATCATCAAAGTACCATGCCTATAACATAATTACAATTATAATATATTTTTGGCTGCTTTTAATGAATTATTGCATTAATATCACAAAGAATTGAGTATGATTTATCCTAGAAAACCTCTAAAGATGCTCATGCATCAGATAGCGAAGAAGAAGGCGATGTTACAGTTGTACGTAGGGTTTGAGGAGTCATACAATAGAGTTCCTTTTCTGCTTCAAGCGTTCCAAGATTTTCTGCCCGGAACCGCAACTGCTTTTGTGGTTGTTACTTACTATGATGGGAACATGTTAGATCACGACTCCAGCCAGTTTGACAAGGTATTTTGGGCTTTTCCATCGTGCATTGATGGCTGCATACTCGTTCTTCCCTCCCCCTCTAAGTGGAGGTCTCGCACCCAATAAGTCATCAACCCACTCCCACATGGATCGCCCATAAAACTGCTGAAAGTCCCTCACGCATCCTCCAACGGGATCGCCGTCAGTGCGGAGGCCTAGGTGGTATGCGACATCCTGTAACGTGATAGTCGCCTCTCCGAATGGAAGATGAAAGGTATGGGTCTCCGGCCTCCAACACTCGACAAATGATGAGAGGAGCGGACCATCGACGTCGAAGTCCCTCATCATCAACGGACCCTCAAAACCAGCCGCAATCACATGCGGAATGATCGCAAGCGGAGGAGGAACGATAACACTTCTACGGCGCAACTCTAGGAGACGTGGAACTTGCAAATTTGCGGAGCATAGAAATTAAAACCCTAGACTACAAACAGCCATAATCACAAACATTAAGAAACAAAATTTTAAAATCTACAGACTAACATTGAACCTATGGACTAAGATTAAACCTACCGACTAACATTTTAAATCTACGCATACAAACTAACATTAAAAATTACAAATTTCACTACTAACTTTCAGGGAAAAAACATACAAAAAATTAGGATTATGATATTTAATTTAGAACGTTAACACTATAAAATACCAGAAATTACACGCATATATGAATTATAATTTATTCACTGAACCGAACATAAACCGGGAACATGGAAAAATTTTAATTTAAAATCTACACATGAGTATTATTAAAAAAAATTAAAAAACCAACATGCATATACAATTTAAAGTTAAATTAGTTGATTTGAAATTATTACCTGGAAGTCCACCGCTCTGAAAGATTCAACCTGTTGATGTCTGCACTGCGTGCAATGGGTTGTCTCTGGCCACGACCCGCCGCTCGTCCTCGTCCGCGTCCGCGCCCCTGCAGCTTCTCTCTGATCACCTCTTGCCATGGTAACACTAGAAGAGTTTAATTAAAATTGATTATATAGCAGTACGTGCATTATATTTAAAATGTTTCGTGTCTATTAACGACTTAAACCAGTATTAGTTTGGCCTAGTACCGGCCTGAATAGATTTTAAAAACGTAGTTAACTCAGAAACGTTGGATATTCGTAAATAACGTTTTTTATTTATTTATTTAAAAAAAATTTTCATTAAAAATGGCCCTTCTTGGTGATATGCTACTTCTTGTTGTCCATTCTACAACTGAATAATCCAACTTTCATTGGAGGAGTAGTTGGAGGTCCGATTCAACTGGAGGTAGGATTCAACTGTGCGAGGGATATAACTTTTGGAAGAAGTAGTTTTATGATATAACATGAACGTGAGAATACGTGCTTAAAAATTTATTAATCGACTTTTGTTGAATTTTAAAAGAACAATTTAATATAAAACAAATAAAAAATAGCGATTTTATGACAATATATATCTCGTGCCTCCTAAACAGCTACATTTGGTTCGATATGACTTTAGCGAGATGTCATATAGTATGTATAAGTGTGTGGTGTGTAATTGTTTTACTTATTTTTTGTAATTCGCCGATATAAATGATCGACTTTTAAAATTTATATTTCAAGATTTAATATATGAGAGTAGAATTGCCAAGCTAAAAAGTGCATCAAATAGAAAATAAAGATATAAAAGAAGAAGATTGAAAATAATTAAATATATTAAAAATTCTATAGAGACTGGAATAAAAGAAAACATAAAGGAAATAAAAAAAAGAAGTATAAATGTACAATAAATGAAAATAGAAAAGAACAAAAATAAAAGATCGTAAATGAAATGAAATTAAAAAAGAAAAAAGAAAAAAACAAGCGTAAATAAAGGAATAGATGTAAATGAAATGATCAAAACAAACCGGAAAAGAAAGCATGAAAGGAACACTTGGTATCGTTTATGGATTTAGGAGCACAGAACAGTCATCATCAATGACTTGATGAAGATTGCCGCAGGATGTATAAATTTCTGAACTTCGTAGCTGTATTCCATTTTCAAAAGTCTAACTAAATAGATAGTGGTGGTGGTTGCTTATAGCTTCGGTTTGTTATACAACATGTAGACTGGTAGAATACTTATTAAATATTTCAATCTCTTGTATGAAAGCTAAGATTCATATTTATAAATAATTCTAACAACTAATAAATTACAGTTAAATTCTAATAGAAGTTTCTTTTCAAGAATTAAATATAATCTAAATATATTACTATTACTTAACTAGTTATTTATTGAAAGTCTTATAATGATCGGTTTGGATTGATTTAAAAAAAAAAAACTTTATGACTTTTTTTAAAAAAAAATTATTAATAGAAATTCTTTTTTCTCTCAATTTTTTTTAAAAGTAACACATTGTTGACTTCTTAAAAAATAAATAATTTATTTTTTAAAATAAAAGTACTTTTTTTTAAAAAATTTATCCAAATAATTTAATTTTTTTTTAAACAAAAAAGTATTTAAAAAAAAATCCAAACTATTCTGGTCTGTTCACTGGAAAGAGGTCATCTTCAGCAACAAGTACTCGGCAAGGCTTTAAAGAGGGCGGACTCCGATGCTCAAAGCTTGGAACCGGCAGGAGGTGGACCTGCAAGGCCACTCTGACGCTCAAGTCAGCAAAATGTATTAGAGAGAATTAAGTATAAGAGGAAGACGATTGCTTACCATGACTTGAGACTAGAGTGATGTATTTATAGGCCTTGAGGATGGAGTGCACTGCTTCTGCAATTGTTAGGGTGAGGGAATCAAATCCCTATTTTTGTGGGATGAGGCCATGCAGTTACTTTGATTGATTCCTTTTGGTTGTTATGTATTCAATTTAATTTGAATAGTTAGTTACAGAAGGTTCTTATCCTTCATTTTAAACATGTGCTCATATTAGATGGATATTGGGCTGATATATAACGTGTGGCATTTGGGTCAAGTGTATTTGAAAAATGAAATTACTGTTGATGGACCATATCATAGCCCTCAAGCTTGAGCTGTACAGTTTAGTATCAGGTTGAGCTTATTTGATATCTGGGGTGTTTTAAGTGTTTGCTTTTCAAGAAAATGTGCCGAGCTATAACTCGACTATATATATAGAATGGTGAGGGTTGAAGCCCTCAAGTTTGATTTGTTTATTTTTAAATGACCGAGTTGAGGTTTTGTAGATGTAGTTGTAAATTGGCGGTTAGTAATGCATAGAAATAGTTATAAGTAATATAGATGTAAGCCTCCAAGATCAACTTGGGAATTTGAAGATTAGATAAGTTTGTCATTAAGCATTGTCTTCCTCATATGAAAGAGGAGAGCTGAAGAGAAGGATGATTTGATGATGAAAGTAGAGAGTTTGACAGGATTGTATTATTTGAAATATCTGATTGACTAATTGTTTTATAGAGGCGTTTTGGATTGAGAGCCGCCTTGAAGAGGTTGGTTAGATAAGTCTCCGATAAAATATCAGTTAGTAAGCCATTCTGAAGAGGTCGGTTAGATAAGTTTCCGATTAAAAATCGGTTAGGAAGCCGTCCTGAAGAGGTCGGTTAGATAAAGCTCCGATTAAATGTCGGTTAGGAGGCTGACCTGAAGAGGCCGGTTAGACAAAACTCCGATTAAATATCGGTTAGAAAATTTTATACAAACTTCATAAAATTTGACTTGATTGCTCATAGAGTACTATTCGAATATGCAAATTGGTAGAATTTGCCAAGTTAGGACTTTAGTTTTAATTGTTAATATATTGTCAAGTGAAGACTTGATTTGATTGTAAATAGATTACCAAGCGAAGACTTGGTTTGATTATGAATAGATTACCAAGTGAAGACTTGATTTGATTGTAAATAGGTTGGCAAGTGAATGCTTGGTTTGATTGTGAATAGGTTGTTTGTTTGAATAAGCAAATTTATAGAATAAGTATAGTAGTTATATATCTTTAAGACAAGCATATAATAGCATTTTGTATACGTGATAAACCTTGAGATTATGAGTTAGAGTTCATGTCAAGCATTCGGATAAGAGGTTATCGATGATTTATAATGATAATAACGATGCATGTCAGTTAGAGGACATAATAGATAATAGACAATTGTGGATATCAACATTGATAACATATATCATGTTAGAAAATCGATGATAGAGCACTAACCGAGTTTAGTGAGGTCTTGGCCGAAGTTTGAAAATTATCAAAGAATCTATTTAGATTGTAACTGTAGCTGAACACTGTGGTTTCCCGAGCTTAATGAGAACTCGGCTTGGAGAGGATTGTCAAATATCGGTTAAGAGCTTGTATGTAGTTCAACATTTGTGAACCTCCCTTTTAGTGGGGTTTGTTGAGTTCGTTCCTAGCATGCTAGGTTATCTGAGTGATAGCTTGGTTACGTTTGTGATATAACAGGATGCGTTGATTAAGAATACTGACTTCGGGGTTGGACTTGTGGTGGTCATAGTCCCCTCGACGTCAACTGTTTTAAACTCAAGAGAAATAGTTTGTACAGTGATAGATAATAAGGCATAGAAAGTAGGGAGTTGAAATTCGGAAATATGGAAAAAAACATTATAAAGCATAATAGCATGCATAACCGAGATATACAAGTTAAGGTCGAGCTCTAAGTTATCATAAAAGAGACATTGACATGTATAATTGAGTTATAGAAAAATCAAGCCCTGAACTAGATTGGCCGAGCTGTAAATTAGCATAGAAAAGAGAGTGGAAAGAATGATAATATATATGACCGAGTTATAAAACATAAGGCCAAGCTCTTAATTAGTGTGGTCGAGTTGTTAATTAGCATAAGAAAGGCATCGTAAAACATGATAATTGCGTAATAGAACTTAAGGCTGAGCTCTTAATTAGAGTGGCCGAACTGTAGATTGTCATAAAAAAGACATCGAAGAGCATGGCAACGTGTTTAACAGATAAGTAGAACATAAGGCCGAGCTCTTAATTAGAGTGGCCAAACTGTAAATTATCATAAAAAAGACATCGAATAGCATGGCAACATGTTTAACAGATAAGTAGAACATAAGGCCGAATTCTTAATTAGAGTGGCTGAATCATAAAAAAGAGATCGAAGAGCATGGCAACATGTTTAACAGATAAGTAGAACATAAGGCCAAGCTCTTAATTAGTGTGGCCGAACATTAAATTAACATTAAGAAGACATTATAAAACATGGTAATATGTATAACAGAGGAATAGAACTTAAGGCCGAGCTCTTAATGAGCATGACCGAGCTGTAAATTAGTATAAAAGACATCGGAAATCATGGTAACATGCTGTAAATTAGCATAAAAGATATTGGAAATCATGATAGCATGCATACTTGAGTTATAAAACATAAGGTCGAGTTCTGAATGAGTATGGCTGAGCTGTCTAATATGTTTGACGAGTTGAAAAACTGTTATTACTAAGTTATAAAACTTTTTTCCAAATTGTTTAACAGGTTTGACGAGCTGTTTTAACATGTTTGCCGGGTTGAAAAACATGTTCTTATTAAGTTGTAAACTTTTTTCCAAGCTGTTTTACAGGTTTGTCAAGTTGTTTAACATGTTTTCCGAGTTATTTAACATATTTTAATTTGTTAAAAGAAAAAGTAAGCAACAACAGAGAGTAGTAAACAGTTAAAGTGGTCAGCAGTTATTCCTTAAAGATAGAAAAGTGCAACAAAAAAGAAAAGATCATGGATGAGCTGTGTAGTATAACAGTTATCAAATCCTAATTTTTAGGATTGATTTTAACCGAGTTATTTAGTATTTCTGTTTAGTATAACAGAAATTTAAAAATTAAAGGATTGAAATTGAGATAAAGATGTTGAGCAGTTACACATGTGAAAGCGTAAAATAGTGCAGAAAAAGGCATGAATTGTAGCACTTTATGAGATCGGCGGCTATTAGGATTTTTTATTTTGGAGTCTTGCCGGGCTGTTTTAGTACCTAGCCGGACTGTTTAAGTATTATAGCAAGCATAATCGGTATTCTTTTATGAGTAAACACGATACTTGTTACCTTTTTTTTTTTGTTAACTGCAATGTAGATAGTTGAGGACAGAATTCCCAATGGATACTTTGATGGGTTAGTGAAGCAGAAATTGGGTTCAGCCCCATGGTCAGTAGCAGGATGATTGACTTCTTCCCTTCAAAAAGAGATCAGCACAGATTGCAAGGTCACCAAGGCAAGCGGTTAAGTGCTGCTCGGCGCGACTCCATTATTAACTCGTCTCCATACTTTAATTCCTGAAAAGAGAAAAAAAAAAAAGACAGAAAAAAAATAACTGTTTAGAAAAATGATTGCTTCCAAAGTTGGTTCCCTTCTTTTTACTTGTAATTTGATTCACAAAACATTTTTTTTTTTGTACTTGTAACATGATTCATAAAAATTTATAGAAAATATTTTTTCTTTTTCGAATATAACACTAGTGTGGGTGTGGCAGTGGAAATAAAATTATAATAAGCAACAACAACAACATTTGACTTGTAGCGATGATTATGCCACTTAGAAGGCAAAAATAATTGAGAAAGAATTAATATTTTGGTATAAAATTTCACATTATCTTATTATATGTTTTTTATAATTAATCAAGAAGATATCATTATTTGAAAAATACCGGATAATGGTAAAATTTAATGTATGATAAAATTATGTCAAAATTATAAACCAAAAGTTCCATTCCCAATCAAATACCCAAAAAAAAAAAAATAATAATAATAATTTAGAGTTTTTCCAAAGTGCTACGAAAGGACATATAATAGAGGATTAGAACTTAGAATTTAAAAAACACTCAAATAAACTAAAACTAATTTCCTAATTCACTTTATAATAATTTAACTGCATGCATGTCTAACAAATTAGGATGACAGCAACAACAATATGATATAAATTAATTAATAATAATGATTTAAACCCCTTATTTTTCATTTTAATAGATCATTTTCCTTCAAATTTCTCATTAAACAAAAGCTCTTCCCAAAACCCTTCATCAATTTCCCTTTCAAGCCTCTCTTCATGTTCCAAATTTCCCCTATTCCCTCTACCAAAACCTTGCATTTCCATAGCCAACACTTCCAACTCTGAAACACCAAATTCTAAAGGCTCAACTACTTTAACACTACTAGTACTAATATTGCTTGATTCTCCTTGCTCAATTGACCTTACCCTCTTATTATTATTCATAATTTCATCATCTAATTCAAGTACATTAGTTTTATTATTCTCTTTATGTTGGACTAATAATTGTTGAATAAATGAAGGGTTTTTCATTGCTCTTGCTAAGAATGCCATCATTTGTTTTTGCTTAACTTCTGTCCCTTGTAACCTTTGCTCCATTTCTTGAATGTACAACTTTGTGTTGTCTTGTTGCTCTCTAAGGCTCAAAAGCTCCATCATTAGAACCCTCTTGTCGCGCCGCAACCGGTCGATCTCTCTGTATAGGCCGAATTGGCCGAGCTCGAGCGAGTGATCGCCATAATCATGGCCTTGTTGGGAAGGAATTGGTTGGTGGGAAGGTGGTTTCCTACTCCTTATGGTCTTCAAGAGATGCTTGTGACCTTTGATGAATCCTTCATTTGCAAATTCCCATTTTTCTGGATCAATTTTCCTAAAGCCCTGCAAAATTGAAGTGTGAACTCCACATTTGATATAAAAAACCAAAGAATGGATAAAATTTAAATGAGGATATATTGGACTTATAACGGTTATAATATTGAAATTAATCATTTTATTATTTAATAAATAATTGTAAGAAAATTTTAGTCGGCCATAAATTTTAATCGCTAAATCAAGTATTAACTTTTTGAGTATTTACTTATTTTGGTGTCTGAAAAATTTTAAATCAGACATATTAATTCCTAACTAAAATTAATTATATTTTACTCCTCAACTTTTTGTTTTATAAGTCAAATTAGTCTCTAAAGTATAATCTGGCTCATATTATTTAGGAATTAATTTGTCTTATAAAACAAAAAATTGGAGACTAATATGACTTACAAACAAAAGTTAAGGAGTAAAAAATAATTAATTTTAGTTGGGGACTAATGTGTCTGTTTTCAAATTCTTTAAGGACCAAAATGGATATATACTCTAACTTTTTATTTTGTTAGATAAACTAATCTTCAAGTCAAATTTTGCTAAAATGTTAGATAAATTAGTTTTTATTACTTTTTTAATAAAAACATAACAATCTATTAAAATTTTGAGAAGATTTTATGTGTTGACTTACATAAGTATTGAGTTGCCTTACAAAGCTTGAGAAGTTGTTGTGCTTGAAGTATTTGGGGAGAAGGGTTTTGGAGAAGGTGTGTAGATCCCAAACAACAAAGCTGCTACCTCCTCTGCTCCAAGAAACAACATGGTTGGTTGTTGGATCATCCACCACATCAAAGGTTTTGGTTAAGAATGGTGGTGGCCCTATTTCATGAATCCTCTCCCTTGCTTGTGGTGGTGCTGCTGGTAATGATGATGATGGAAATTCTGTTTGAAATGATGATGATGAAAGTTCCATGTACTCTTCTTTTACATGGTACTTATAATTCATCATGGAAAATTAAATCTTCTAATTCATATAAATTAAGTTCCAATAATGTTAATTTAATTTTATTCTATTATTATGTTTATGTTTCTAATAAAAAATGCTTGCATAAGCTATTTAATTTCTTCATTGAAAATTTATCAAACTTGAGAATTCATCACCTAAAAGTCATAAAGCTTAGGTAGTTTAATTAGGTAGCTCAATTAATTAAACCTCAATAGTAAAACTAATACATAAAGAAGTTCCTTTGTCAAACCTTTGTTTTATATATAGAAAAAGGGAGACAACAAGATAATAATAATAATAATAATAATAATAATAATAATAATAATAATAATAATCTAGTGACTAGTGAGGGGGAGAGGGAGAGAAAGATTATGTGTAGTGATCAATGATGAAGAAAATTTGTGAAACCTTAGATTTTGTTATTATTTTAAGATAAGAATGCATGCATGTAACCCCAATATAATTGTTTTTAATCACATAGGACGATGTAATATAACTACAAAGCATAGACTATATAAAGTGTTTTTTTTTTTTTTCATATTTTATTTGTGATGACTTGTACAGAGTGAAGTGGTAAGTTTATATATATAGAAGAAGTTTGATTAGAAGGTTCTAGACATATTGATTGTAAGCAAGAATTGAGTAATTTTTCAACTATTAACCCCGTCCACATGCATAGCATAACAATTCAATTGAGACAAGGAGAGGTGTGTGGTGGTGGTCCCTCTTTTGCTATAAGAAAATTCTGGAAGTAATTACAATGGGAAGTATATTGTTGTTGTGTATATATAACCTTCACAATATGTGAGAGGACCCCAAATATTCTTTGAGATAGTCTTGATTTGTGGGAATTTGTTCTAAAAGTATTGGTTTTAGTTGCTAAAAAAAATAATATCTCTCTCCTTTGGAGATAAGTCTTACATGAATATATTTTTATATAATAAAATATAATATTATGATGTCATATTTAATATTTAAACAGCATTACGAAATTAATATTATAGAGCTTTTAAAGAGCCAATAATTAAATTATTATTTAAAATTTAAAAATTTATTATTCAAAATTAAAAATATTATTATTCAAACAAAATAAAAAAATAACTTATACGGTACAGATGTAAATGATAAAGATGTAGGTTTTATTAGAAGAATGTGTGAGTCCATACCTGTATATTATTTTAATTTTTTTGAAATGTAAGGTGTAAAATCTGTATTGTAAGAGAATCTTCTATATCTATATGAATTTAGATCTGTACCGAATAACTTTCCTAAAAATAATCATCCACAAAATATATGAGTTATCATCCGTAACTCATTTACCATCATCATAAAGTATATTACTTCCAAATATATTAACTCCTAAGACTTTCTCCTAATATTTCTTTCGGATAAAAATTTAATTATAAATTTGATATAATGTTGGACTTAATTGCTTGAAAGGAAAAATATATAAAAATTAAATTAAAAATATAAAATTAAAAAAATTAATAGAACAATTTAACTTTTTTTTTTGTAATTTTTATTATGCTATTTCTTAAGTGGATAAAAAATAACACATTCTGCCATAGTATTAAAATATTTGTCCATTTTTCAATATATTTGCATTTTTTATATGTAAATATGAACCCCATAGTAATTTATTTAGGATCACTCAAACTCACATAATAACATTATTATTTTTCTCATTTATTACATGACCTTCAACCTTTTATATAAGCATCTTGTACTTGGCGGTGCAAACCAAATTGATAGAGGTTTGTAGAAATAGCCTCCAAGTTGCATGACGGCTAGTGACAGCATGAGTACTACTAACTCATGTGCAATTTGATTTGTATATTTGACTTTTCAACCTTAACATTGTCTTGTATTTTCCCGGACCTTGTATGGCTCATAAAACTTCTTTCAACGTGGTAAACAAGTTGATTTAGTTAATCCAACATTGCCTTCCTTAAATCAAGTTTGCAGAATTAATCATTCCAAGCATCTTCTTTAACTTGCAAAATAATTTGATCTTTAATGATTTTGTAAATATATCTGCTATTTGTTTTTCTGTCGGACAATACTCTATCAAAACTTCTTTATTATTCACTAATTCTCTAATTTTGTGAAATCGAATATCAATATGCTTCGACCTTCCATGAAACACTGGATTTTTGCAAAGTGCAATAGCTGACTTGTTATCACAAAATATTATTGTCAGAGTATTTTGTTTCTTCTTCAATTCTTTAAGAATTTTTCTTAACCATACTGCTTGTGTTGCACAACTTGTTGTCGCTATATATTCTGCTTCTGCTGTTGATAAAGTTACTATCGGTTGCTTCTTCGATGACCAACAAATTGCACCAGAACCAAGATGAAAAACATATCCTGAAGTACTTTTTCTTGTTTCTATATGTCCAGCCCAATCGCTATCAGTATAACCAACAAGATTCACTTCATTAGTATTTTCATAATAGATACCATCATTTAAAGTACCTTTGATATAACGCAAAATCCGTTTTACTACTTGCAAATGATTGAACATGGCTCTTCCATGAATCTGCTAAGCAATCCAACCCCGAAAACAATATCTGGTCTGGTTGCAGTCAAGTATCTCAGGCTTCCAATCAAGCTTTTGTAATAAGTTGGGTTTACTACATTTTCTTTTTCTTCTCTTAGCAATTTGAACTTCTCTTCAACTGGAGTTGGAATCGGCTTTGAATGCTCCATCTGAAATTTCTTCAAAATATCATTTGCATATTTCTTCTGAGAAATGAAAATTCCATCATCTTTATGAACGACTTCGATGCCAAGAAAATAAGACATTAAGCCCATATCTGTCATTTCAAAATTCTTTATCATTGCCTCCCTGAATTTTGAAATTATCTCCAAACTGTTGCCGGTAAAGATCAAATCATCAACATAGAGGCACACGATCAAGATATCTCCAGGTTCAACGAACTTGATGTAGAGGGTATGCCCGAACGGACATCGTCTGAAACCATTTTGGATGAAATAAGAATCAATCTTCTTATACCATGCTCTTGGTGCTTGTTTCAACCCGTACAAAGCTTTCTTTAACCTGTAAACTTTATCTTCTTTTCCAGGAATTTCATATCCTGCAGGTTGCTCAACATACACTTCTTCTTCTAAAGTGCCATTTAGAAATGCTGACTTAACATCCATTTGATGTATATTCCACTTATGTTGGGTCGAGAGTGAAATAATCATACGAATAGTGTCTAATCTAGCAACAGGTGCAAACACTTCAAAGTAATCAATACCTGGCTTTTGTTTGTAGCCTTTAGTAACTAGTCTTGCTTTGAAATGATCAACTTCTCCATTGGGCTTATACTTTGTCTTGTAAACCCACTTGACTCCAATTGGCTTCTTATCTGCTGGTAATTCTGTCAGCTGCCATGTATCATTCTTCTCAATGGCATGAATCTCATCATCCATTGCTTTCTTCCAATTGTTGTCTTTGGAGGCTTCTTCAAAGTTTATTGGCTCACAATCTGAAAATAGTGCAAAGTTGATGATTTCTTCATCAGTCGGATCATTGTCATTGCTGACTTCATAATCTGCCAATCTAGCGGGCAGTCTCCACTCTCTTTGAGGTCTGCTAGATGATTCTGGTTGATCAATTGCTTCTGGTTGTCTTTCTTCTTCTTCTTCAAGAATATTTTGAATCACAACTGGTTGCTTTTCTGACTTAGCATGCCAGTCCCACTTGCCTTTCTCATCAAATGTCACGTCTCTGCTAATAATCACGTTCTTTGTTTCTGGATTGTATAACCTGTACGCCTTTAAATCTGTGCTGTAACCAATAAAGATGCACTTCTCGCTTTAGATGCACTTCTCGCTTTTGTCATCTAACTTCTTTCTCAACCGATCTGGTACATGAGCATAAGCAATACACCCAAACACTTTGAAATGATGAATTGATGGTCGTCTTCTACTCCAAGCTTCTTCTGGAGTTTTATCACGAACACTCTTTGTCGGACACCTATTTAAAATGTGTACTGCTGTTGCGACTACTGCTTCCGCCCAAAATTCTTTAGGAAATTCTTTTGACTTGAGCATGCATCTAACCATATCCATGATGGTTCTATTCTTTCTTTCAGCAACTCCGTTTTGTTAAGGAGTATATCTGGTTGTCATTTGGTGTTGAATTCCATGTTGTTTAAAGTAATCTGAACATGCAAGATATTCTGTCCCTCTGTCTGTTCTCAGAGTTTTGATTCTACAGCCACTTTGTTTTTCAATGAACGCCTTGAATGACTTAAAGACATCATATGCATCTGATTTCTGCTTCAAAAAATACACCCATGTATATCTACTAAGATCATCAATAAAAGTGATAAAGTACCTACTACCGCCATTGCTTGGGACTTCAATAGAACAAAGATCTGAATGCACAATTTCAAGTAACCTTCTGGCTCTCCATGACTTTCCAATAGGGAATGGATCTCTATGCTTCTTTCCGAGTTGACAAATCTCACAGACACAATCAGGAACATGAATTCTCGGCAAACCAGAGACAAGTCTTTTTTCTTGATAGATAATTCAGGCCAGAAAAGTGAAAGTGCCCAAACCGCATATGCCACAACCAACAATCATTAGGAATCTCAGAACTCATACAAGAGATGTTTGCATGTTGAATTTTCAATGGAAACATTCTGTTTGACGTCATCTTTGCTTTGGCTAAAAATCTGCCTTTGTTGTCA
>JASCZI010092048.1:1584-15459 GCA_036250425.1 Stylosanthes scabra
GTATTGACGGGTTGCATCTGAAACACAACAGGACTTACGGATCTAAACCAAATCCCGTCCGCATCCCTGCCCATCTCACCATTAGGATATAGAGTAACAACTACAAAATCACTAATATTCATGGTATTCGGGAAGTAAACTCGTATAATTGTGGATGAATTTGGTGTGTAGCTAGCTTGCTCAAAGGTTCTATATATAGAGTTTTTTTCGAGGCTATCTCGGGCTCTGCAGTCCCGAGATGCGTATCTCGGGCTCTGCAGACCCGAGATACGTTTGGATTTCAAAATCTTGTCTTATCTCGGGCTCTGCAAGCCCGAGATACGTGTAATACTCATTTCGGGCTTGCAGAGCCCGAGATATGGGGGCATGCCTAAAACGGTAAATACCCCAGCGGACCTATTTTGGTAAATTTCTTATTATTTTCATTTAAATAAATAAAAAATCCTATTGTCGCTCCTTTTTTTACAAACTTTTGGACACAAACAATTTTTTTTAAAAAAAGTGTGGAGTGATATTGAAAAAATCTGAAGGACAATATTATCACCTATATATATAGTTCAGTTTTAATGTGCTATAAGTATAAAACAATTTTACATATAAATTCAATTAATAATTATTATTTTTTTAAAAAAACTAATTATCTTTTACTTTAGCTGTCTTAAAAGTCAACAAAGAGAATGGAGGTGTGTGTGGAAAAAGTGGTAGCTAATAATATGTTGCTTTGAGATGGAGCACCGTTGGCTAATCAAGAAAGCATACTTGTAAGACTGCCCTTTTTAATTTCGTAATTTTGATTGATTACAACGTTGATCTAACTAAACAGAATGTAGTACATCAATTCTTTGATTAATTAACTACTTGGATGGCAATGCTTGTTTTCCTTTTGCAATGAGTTTTATTTTAACTTATTTATCTATATTTTAAGTGGTCATGAAGATATAGGCTCATCTATTATTATAAATGCATGCAAAAACTTCAAAACATCCGGACCACGAATTGTTTCACTCATCTATATTTCTAGAAGGTAGGTGCGTGTACTTAGTCCCACGTTCGTCAAAGAAGGCAATGAAACATTGTTACCAAAATAAAATATACGATACCAACCTTAGGAAGCCATTAGGGAGCCAATAACTAAATTATTATCCAAAATTTATATGAGTTATCATCCGTAATTCATATATCCAAAATTAAGTTATCATCCAAAATTTATATGAGTTATCATTCATAACTATATGGACTTTCTATTGAACACAATATGTCGGTTCCCTAATCTTTTTCATTACAAAAATGTAGAGGTTTCTTCTCCATAAACGCGTTTTGATAAATTGTTGAGCGATTTAATTTTTGCCCTCTCTATCAAGAACAAAATGTGAGACCCACTTATTGCTAAAGAATGCAATATCTACAGGCGGGTTTGGGCTAAACTGTTATAACAGGAGGAATTGGTCATAAATTAAATCACCAACAATTAAGAATAAGACTCAAGCTAAGATAATAGTTTTTCTTTTTCGTTAATTAACAGCTATAAGTTAGAATTCCCACAAGTTATACATCAATTTTTTTCTTACTATATAAGGTTTATATTTGTTTGCTTTTATTTAATACTTCAAAAGGATGAGTACTTTTATTCTTAAGGTTTAAGGTCAAAATCAAAATTTTTCGCAATATATATTTTTAAAAAATCGTCCTTAAGATTTGATATTGAAAAAGTTTAAGAAGCCCATGTTGTTAAGCCCATGGGAGCCAAAGGAACCTAATTCAATCTCCCTTCTTTTTCTGCCCACCTCATTTTCACTCACGCTGCCGCCAACCGCACCTCCTCCTTCTCCTCTCCGCCCTCATGCCGCCGTCCACCGCCCTCACTCCTCATATTGTTCAAGTACCAAGAGCTCCACCTCCATTCATGGAACACGAAGATCGCAGAGGCTTCACAAGTTTCAAGCACAAGAATTATCGTTGTCTCCTCCGTCTCAGTGGCAGTGCTCTCCTCCGCCGCTCAGCCCGAATCCTCATGCCTAGGGTTCTTCCTCCTCCAAGTCCTCATCGAGATCCAGTAGAACCCACCTCTTCTTCTTCTTCGCACGATTTCAGTCGCTGTCGTCGCTTCGTCAACTTCGTCTTCTTCATCTTCTCGCTGCCGTTGACGCAGCTTCTTTTTTTTTCGTGCATTTATTTCTGGCGGTGGTGATGGTGGTTGTGACGGGTGAGATCTTTTTCTTTGCTTGCCGCCGCTTCGTCTTCTTCATCTTCTTGTCGCCGCTGCTGCTGCTTCTTATTCTTCGTGCATCCTTGTCTGGCGGCGGTAGTGGTTGTGACTGGTGAGATCCTCTTCTTCTTCTTCTTCTTCTTCTTCCATGTACGATGGTGGTGCTGGTTAGGTGCTGGTTATGTTATGGATGATAATGTTTAGATGATAAATTGTGTAACATCCCGATTTTCGATATGTCGCGACACTACCTATGATCGGAATACCACATTACCTAACCTAAGAAACTAACTCTAAACCATATTATTTACATATAAGCCCGTCGGAATAAAACGTTTGCACATCAAACAAGCAATTAAAACGACCTCTTCCGTAAAAGCGAAAGAAATCCCAAGATAATATACATCACAAACCCATAGTGACTAAGATTCATACGACTCCAACTCTCGACCTGACCTTACAGTGGTCTCCTATCCTAGGACACGTGACTAAAACAAAAGGAAAACGACAATGATATCTTAAGCCTCTTATGTACTAAAAAGACTAGGACACGATGGTAGCGATGGCCAAACTCCGGAAAGATCATAACTCGGAACACCATGACTGTCAGAATGTCGGTCCGATGAACTCTCGGGTGAACCCGGTACTGAAGCATGACCACTATGGATAAGAGAGTACTCGGGATAGCACTGAAGCTCTTCCATGTACTGTAGATAGTCCTCTTCGGCATCCACATCCATAGGCAGAGGAGAAGCAGGGACTTCTTCCTCAGGGTCCTTTTCTTCTTCTTCTTCTTCTTTCGGATCTTCCTCATCTTCTTCCTTCTCACTAGCTTCTTCCTTCTCTACAGAGGATTCTATCCCTCCAATCTCCGTATCTTCTTCGTCTCCTTCGCACATCCAACCTTCGGATGGCGGAATAAGTTCATGAATTGAAAATCTCATGAATTGAAAACAAGCAGCAACGTGTAATCAAAGAGAAATATTGGGCAGCAAGTAATGATAAAATTTATGAGAAACAATAATAAGAAACAACCAAGGAATCAGAAATGTTCACCCAACAAAACCCTAATTCAATTATCCACTTTCTTCCAATGCAAGTAATTCAATTCACAATGAATCCTAATTAACTAAACCCTAATTTTTTAGTGATTTAGTTTCCTCTAATTCAATTAATTATTAATCTCTTAATTAATCAAAGAATTAGAAGATGAAGAACAGATCTGATTCAAATTGTACGAATTCAAGAGTGGTTTTAGATTGAATTTTATGTCACTTATTCAACCTAACTCTAATCCAATTGAATATCACACAAGAATTGAACAAACACTCAAAATTCCTATCTCTAGTTCAATGAGTGAATATGAGGGACAATTCTCAAACACATTCAATTCTAGATTTTCTCAAATACACAAATTGAAAGCAACAAACCAATTACCTCTCGGTGAGATTGATCTTGAAACTAGAGAACAGAGAATTGAACCTTGAATTGAGATTGAAACTTGCAATTGAAGGAAAGTGAAACTTGAATTAGAAATCTTTGTAACATGGTCCAAATGTGACTTGGTGAACCTTGTGTGAGCTTGCTGAAGCTTGGGGATCCTTGGATGAGTCACGTTTGGGCCACGCCTAGGCGTGGTCCAAACGTGGCTTGGTGAGCTTGTGTGGTGCTTGCCTTGGCCTTAGGTGAGTCACGTTTGGTCCACGCCTAGGCGTGGTCCAAACGTGACTGTGACTGGGTGAATGCTTGGACTTGATTGGCAAGCTAGGTGAGGCCACGTAGGCGTGGCCCAAACGTGGTGCCTTGTACTCCAGGTTTAGCAATATTTCAATCCTTCCAAGCTTTTTCTTTTTCTGTTTTCTTCTTTTTCAAGTTACCTCAAATTCTCTTGTGTTTATTTTCAATCCCTGCAAGTATTCAACCAAAATACTCAAAGCTATGTATAATTAAGATATCCATGAGTTTAGTTGAGTAATTAGGCTAATACTTTACTTAAAACACAATAAACTAGTGTCTAAAACTATGAATGATGCACGCGCATCAGCCACTCTACGGCGAAGGGAACTACTAGTGACAATAGGAGAAGAAGAAACTGCTCGACGGGTTGATGACGACCTCCTCAGTGAATAGTGCAGCATTGGACTCGACCATCTGGAATGATGAGATCCTCGAGTAGAAGACTTCACATTACCGGATGAATTACGGAGATGATCGGCTAGCAGCGGCTCGATAGGGATCTGGTAACATTATGGAGAGGGTGGACGAAAGATTTGTCATCAAAGTGATAAAGCCTTATCTTGATGGTTCCTAGCTCCGCATCGGCTTTCTCGTCATAATCATTGAACTTATATCACTTCTCGTATTCGTAGAAGATGACGCCACTTCCCATCTAAGCGTGGGGTAAAGAAAGAAAACGGGGGTGAGAACCTAACGCTCCCAGTCGACGCCTAAAGGCAACTAAACTATCCTAGGGCTTACGTCACGTAGGTATAGTTCATATATCATAAGGGAATAACAAGCATTATATTTATAGTAAAGAAAACAAAGAAAGCAAATACAAACAAGTCAATCAACCTAGATATGCATCTAACATTCACAAGCAAATGCGCAATCAAGTATGGTGCATGCCTTGCCCCAATTGCAGGCCATGAGCTCATGCGTCGGTTGTCTTCTCGCACCCGACGAGTACTCGGAATGAATCTCAAGTATGGTTTCTCAATTGCCGAATGTCATGGGATCCACCCAAAGCGGCCCGTACTACCCTTTTGAGTACGCTCTGTATCCCAGGTACGTTGTCGTGTAAAGCCCAGCCTTACTCGTTGACGATGGAACAGTGTGAGGATCCTGTCACAATTTTATAGAGGATCCTTATAATGTAAAGATATAGATAGTTTTTTTTCAAAATACTATATTATTATAATTAATGTATACTTTATGTAAAACCAAGGTTTTCATTTTATATACAATACGTAGTCAAATCATTTTCTTAGTAAAAGATATTCTTTAAATTTTTCAGAATCATATCTCATATTAAAATAGATAATATAAATATACTTTATCCAAAATATATTATTTCTTATAGTTTAGGAAAATACCAACTTAGCCTTAGTTTATATTAAAACATTTTTATAACTAACCGAAATTACTTTGTAATTATTATAAAATAATTTTCAATGTCTCTTTTTATTTTAACAAAACATAAATTAATTTAGAAAACTCCAAAACTGAAATATTTAAATTAAATTACACTTTTACTTCCTTAATTTTCGAAAACAACCTATTATACGAAAACATGCATAAATAATTCATCTTAAAACGTTTTTGACCCAAACCATTTTTTTTTACTACTAACCCATATATCTAGCTACTATAAAATTTTTTTTGAAAAAGGTAAACTTTAAATGATGATTTTACCCTTTCTTCTACTTGTATATTTTTGAAAATACTAATCTTTAAGTAATATAGTAAAATAATTTCACCCATCAATATCTTTGAGTTTGAAAACATATTTAGGCTCATAATATACTCATAATATCACTATAAAAATAGTTTCAA
Source organism: Stylosanthes scabra (assembly GCA_036250425.1). Lineage (NCBI taxonomy): Eukaryota > Viridiplantae > Streptophyta > Magnoliopsida > Fabales > Fabaceae > Stylosanthes > Stylosanthes scabra. The sequence continues at coordinate 7,346 of JASCZI010092048.1, forward strand.
AAATATAATTTATTAAATGCCTCTTTTGCCCTTTTTACTTATGAGTTAATAAAACACTTTTAAACCACTTCTAAACTTATTTCTTTTCAACTCCAAGAATAAAACCACATCAAATATAAATATTTAAGCTCTGGAAATCTGAAGTTACTATAAAATATATAAATTTACCATTTTACCCTTTTTAATGAAAATAACACTTATTACTTAAATACTTTATTTGATAAAAGAAAATCATGATTTGTTAACTTCTTAAAATCACAATTTTATTTATTCTTTGCCCAAATTTCTTTAAAACCTCGGCCGAGACAAAGCACAATATAATAAGTTGATCATCAAAACATCAATTTATTTTTTATAAGGCCAATTCGGCCATTTAGCTTTATATATCGTTGATATATAAAGTATCACTCAAAACATACAAATCACCAATATATAATCCATCATCATATGATCAACCAAACATGCAACCTTAACATATCATTTTTCAAGCATCAAACTCAATATGCAAGCTTCAAGTTTTAGACTTTACCAAATCTTTTATCATGTGAACCATTATTTATCAATAAGACCTCATATAAGACATTCTAATAACCCTAACTCCCTTACCTCTTGAAGATCACTTGAAATCAACCAAAATGTACCAAAAATGCTCCTTGATCACACGGTTGAGCTAGGGCTCTCTAAGCTTGATTCCTAAACAAATATTACAAGGTGAACAAGGTGAGTGTGGGTTCTTGAAGAGAAGATCGAGGTTGGTCTTGCATTTACCTTCACTAAATAAGAAATGGAGACAAGAGTGATGATGATGAACTCGGCCAAAAGAGTGTGAAGAGATGAGCTTGGTGTTGATGAAAGATCCTTGAAGAATATGATGATGGTGGTTTCGGGTAAGAGAGGAAGAGAGTGTAGGAGCTTGGTGTTGATGATTCTAATTAAGATGATAGCGATGATGATGATGATTTCTGTGGTGGTAGTGGTGCTGTTTAGACTTGGGTGTTCTTCGTGTTCTTGGTGTTCATAAGAAAATTCATAGAAAAGGTGGTGTTTGATTTTGATAAGTAAGAGAAAGAATGTGTTTTTGATGTTTATCAGGGTTAAAATCTGAAATAGTATGATGGTAAAGAGAGAGTGTGTATAGTTTTTTAGGAGAGAGGTTTGAGGATTTTTTGTTGTTTTGTTCATGGCTTGTGGTGGTTTTTGGTCAAGTGTTGTAAGAATGGTTAAAGTGAATGGATTTTGATATATATAGGAGTGTAAATGAATTAAAATAAAATAATTTGGCAAAGAGAGGGAGAGAGGTACGGTTGAGAGGAGGAGAGAGTAACAAAGTTTTTGTTATTTTTGATGTAGTTTTTGTAAGAAGAAAAAATGAAGTATGAATGGTTTTTGGTGTGTGTAAATATATGAATAAAATAAATTAAATAAGAGAGTGAGAAGGAGAGAGGGAGTTCGGATGTGTGGGGGAGAAAGGAAGTGAAGAATTTCCAATTTCACTTTTGATTTATTTTTGTAAAGGAAATGGTTAATTTTGGTGGTGTAAGAATAAAAAAAAAAGGGATAAATAAATAAATATGATGTAAGGTTGTATTATTTTATGAATAAAGAAATATGTTGAAAAGAGAGAAATAGCTTTTGTAAAGATAGAAGGCATGCAACCAATGAGGAAAGAGCTTAGTGGAAAGTGTGTAAGAAAAATGTGAAAAAGTAAGAAAGAGAAAAGTAAAAATAATCTTATAGGTTTTCAAGGAGTGTCTTAGACATTTTCGCTTCAAGATTAGCGAGACGGTTAAGAATTATTTACGTTCCTAATGAAATCTTGAAATTCTATAATTCCGCTGTAATCGTCGTTTTACCGAAATTACGATCGGAAATTCGCTACGGAATCGCGCGTCGCTAAAACAGTCTGAAATTCACACTAGGAATTTCGCTACCCCTAAACTTAGCTCTTCGAGCTTAATTAAGAAATTATCAATTTTCTACGAAGATATCTTCTTCAAGATATCCCATTTACTTAGATACGGTCAAAACGATTAAACCACCGCTAAAAAGCATACTGTCGCTAAAAACAGACAATTACTAAAAAAGATAGATATCAAATCCAAATCACATAACAAACATAATTTGGGTAATTCTATCCCCTAATCACGCCATAGTCATCAGGCAATCATAAAAACAGTCACGAAACACTAATAATCAAACATTTCTGTTAGAAACGGGAAAACAGAAAGACAGGGTCTTACAAATTGTATTAATTTCGGATGATAACTCTTTTTATATTTTTAATTGTTTTCTTATGATAATTGTAATCTATTTCGAGTGATAACTTGTATCTATTTCGGATGATAACGCTCATTAGTTTCGGATGATAATTTTGGTTAGTTTTGAATGACAACTTTGGTTAGTTTTGAATGATAACTTCTAATTGATTTTATTAGCTTCCTAATGTTGGTTCCATAGCATTGTTCTTTAATATTTGGTTTAAAATAGTGCTTAATTTCTTAAAAGATTATAATTCCCCTCAAGCTTAGCTTAAACCGACCAACCTTAAGCTCCTTAGGGTTTTCTTTGGTCTAACAAGATATTTTCGAAAATTTGTTGAAAGATATGCCCACATCACTCACCCTTTAACCAAGTGATAAAACCATTCTCAATGGTTTATCTTGTACCATAATGAGACAAATTATCAAACCAAACTCACTTAAATACTTGCAAATTGAGTGTATTCATGAATTGTTGTTCCTTAGGGCTTAAATTGTGAATACATGCATTTTTTGCCATATTTTTCTATAGATTTACTTAATTCCCATTCCATTCGATAGCTTGATTTGTTTGTTCGAGTGTTTCAAGCCTAGATAGGTTAGAACCGGATTTGAAGTGGCCAAGGAAGGCAAAAGGAGCAAGAATGGGAATATGAGAAAATGAACGGTAGTCATCGGAGTGGAGCAAACTTGGACTCTTTGGAAAGAATGATTCAGTATCTACAACTTTCATGTTGAAGACTTCTTCCAGTTCTAAATGATTCTATGTGGAATTTGCATCCAAAGATCGGCGCTAAGAATTCTTCTAATGTTGTTAATCCTGACCTCTTCACACTAATTGGATCATAACTTGAGCTACAGAGGTCCAAATGACTTGGTTCCAACGCCATTGGAAAGCTAGCATCCAGAGTTTCAAAATGGCATATATATCGATATGCGTGCAACGTAACTGCATGGGTACTCAGTGCGATCGCACACACTGGAGTGACGTGCAAGTCACATCTTCACGTGGCCGCACGTGTGCGTGGGCAACACTCAATTTGAAGGTTAAAAAGGGAATTTCAAGCCAAATGAAGGTCTATATATAAGAGGGATGCTACCACAACTCCACACACCCCTTTGAGACCATTTTTGGGGGTCATTAATCTTGAATAATGTTTTGAGAGTTTTTGGGGAATTCATATTCTCCCATTTTCTCTATTAGTTTAATTTTTCTTAGGATCTCCTTTTCTTTTAGGGTTCTTATTTTTCCCCTTTCATTTCCAGCCACACTAGCCATATCATTTACTTAATTTCAGTATTTTGATGTTGGATTATTGATATTCTTGTTTGTTTAATGCAATTTATTACTTATTTCTTCAATCTATTATTTCTATTTCTCAATTCTTGTCTTTATGTTCTTATTTTCTCTTTGCTGGAATTTATTTCTCCCATATGATCTATTGTCATTTTCTTGATTGATTATTGTTATTTACTATTTCTCTTGCGTATTTACTTCATTGATCATCTTAATTTGTTAATTTTCATTATTATTTACCATGTCTTTCTATTATGTCCACCAAGTGTTTGATATTTTGTTTCTCATGAATATGGAGTAGTGTTCTTGTGTCTTGGTCACGGGTTAAAGTTTGGATGATCTTAGCCACTAATACCTAAGGAAAAGAATGGGTTAAGGATAGGGTTAAAACTATTCCGTTGACACTAGGCTTTTGCTAGTGATGAGTGGACCTTAACGAGGTGAACGTGATGGATTATTCGCGTTCCAAAGGCCTTGGTCATTTGCATTAGTAAGTAGCCTAGGACTTATGGAATGGGGTTAATTCCCTCCACTCGACCATTAGATAGAGTGGGTTTGATTCGTTACGTGACAACCATTCGTAATTGTGATTAGTGGTAATCATAGGGACATATTATACTTCAACCCAAGACCAAGAACCTTTTATCAATTGCAATCCAAGTTATCTCTTGTTCTAATTTTGATTCACAATTCTCACCATTGCAACCCCAATATTTTCACAACCAATTGCAAGTCTCAATTTTCAATTCCTAGGGAGAACGACCCGAGTGAAATACTCTCGGTAATTTTTGGTTGCAAACTTGTAACATCTTTTTAAATCTCGATACGCCCATTCTAGCGTCAATTGGATTTATACTTGCGACAAAGAAAACTCGATTTTTAATCATTTCTAACCGACCGGGCAGGCGCGTCACTGAGTTAATATAGAAAAACAATTTTTCAAGACTTTTATTAAGCTCAAGGCTGCAATGACTAAAGCCTCGGTGTTTGCACTTCCTGATTTTTTCAACCTCTTTTAAGTAGACACTGATGCATCTCATATGGTAGGGGCTAGCTATGTGACGGCGGGCCCGAGGCCGGTCCGGAAAAAGTGCAGTCATAGGAAAGGAATTATAACACTTGAAAGAAAATAAGTGGTTTAGAGAACCACACAGTTTGGCTCAAAAGCTCTCTAGGTTTGTGTGTTCTTTCCCTTCATCTATGATTGGATGATTTTATAAAATGTGAAGTCAATTTTTGAAAGAATTTTGTCAAAAATTTTGATGGGTGGGGTCCCCAAAAATAAGCAACAGTTTAAGAAATCATATTATTAGCAGAATAATATTCACATCATAGCATGAAGCAGAGTCACGATAAACAAGTATTGACAATATAAAGTAGCTAAAACAAATATATACAAAATACTTAGGTGATAAGCTATGGTTAGATAGTAAAGGTCACGAAAAAGTTGGAAAATGTTGACCCTTTTATTTCCGTGTTGCCGTCGAAGCAAAATACTTTCCTCCCCACACTTGAAAATTGCACGGTCCTCTGTGCAAGTGGGCAGTAGTATAATGCTTAGTTTGCTGCTGGTGGGGGTCCTTGATTGTCTCCGACAGGGCCCATGTTCGGCTCTATCCTTCCCTGATTGTTAAGGACGCTGTCGAGGTCCCATTGACCCGGAATTTCTTCAGCTTCATTTTCTGACTCAGTGTCCAGCATTGCCCATAATGCATTGTAGACATCGTTCTTAGGGAGAATATCCTCATCTTCTCCCTCCGCTGCTGGCAATGCTCCTTCCGCATCCGCCTCCAGGTGCCCGTCCTCTTTATGTTCTGAGTCACTGCTAAGCGCAATGACCTCTTGTTCTTCAGATGTTTCGCTCTTGGCACGGTTCAATGCGGCGATCCACTGGGATCTTCTGCATGGAAGTTTCGTGCCTTTACTGGAGGAGCCTTCTCCCGCCATTCGGTAAGTTAAGCGTTTCTTTAGCAGGAGTATTGGCGTAGGAATGTTTTCTGCTGGAACTTCTGGTGCTTGAAGTTGGGGCTGTACTTCTCCTCTAGATCGCAAAGCTGCTAGCCTTGGTGAGGCTCGCAGGGGCGGTCTGTGTACTTTTGTCTTTCCCTTGGCCAGGGGGTTGGACTTAGTGCGTGGCATCTGTAAATATTGTAAACACCAGACACCAGAGAGAGAGTAAAGTTCATTTTAGAGGTTTTGTATCAATATGCAATCTCAACCAGGTATCCATTTATGCACAAAAGAAGTATTTACCTTGTTCAAATTACATACTAGCATAGTTGCCTTAAAGTTATAATTAAAAACCCATAAAAGATGCTAGTGATACCTAAAAAAATGTTCTTTACATGCAAAAAGTACATGTTGATCAAGCATGCATTTTAACATATAACCGAAAGCATATGGCATTTCTAGCATTTCATCAAATCAAAACATAGGCAGCACGAAAAATAAGCATATCAACAGGTAAAAGGTCATCTATGCTTATGTGCTAACCATTTCTAACCAATTTGAGACTAATCACCTATTATGCATTATCTACATACTAACTCAAAGCATTAGATGAAGCCATGAAAATAGAAAAATTAATGAAAGCATAAAAGAGAAGAATGAGAGAATCTTACTTGAAATGGGAGAGTGGAGAAGAAAAGGAAAGCTATGAGAGTGAGTGTGTGAAAATGAGTGCTAAGGACTCCTTTAATTTTTCACTGTCTACGCACTGATGCGTACGCACAGTACAGGTGCGTACGCATTGGTGTATCTCTTCGACTCACCTCAGTGCGTTATTGGATGCGTACACATCCAAGTGTTGGGTGCGTACGCATAGCCCATTTTTTTTTTAAATCCTAAACTTACCTAATTATGCTAGTAGTTAAATCACAATTAATCAAGCAAATATGCATAATTAGATAAAGGGTAGGGTTAGAAAAGCGTTACCACGGTGGGTTGTCTCCCATCTAGCACTTTTGTTTAACGTCCTTAAGTTGGACACATATTTGCTGGCTCTATTATTTCCACTTTGAGTTGTTCTTCACCAAGTGAGTGTCGATATTTGCGTTGTGGCGAAGAACATTTTTCAAAACTATGAGTTTCCCAAGTAATCTGTTAAAACTCAAACACTTTAGCGCCCCCTTTTTCTTGGTGCTACCTTCATCGGGTTCCTTCTTCTTCTTCTTTTTCCTCTTCTCGTTATTCAATGATATCTTTTTCCTCTCCCCTTTGGATTGGGTGGGAGCATCCCTTGTTCCTTTTTCATCATTACTTCTCCCTCTTGGGGTTTTCCGTATCTTGGCTTTTATTCCCGGGCTTCCCTTTCTTTTACTCTCTTGTAATTGGTGTAAACTCTTCTCCCGAGGTTTTGGAGGTGGTGTGAGATGAAATATCTTGATTATATTCCCCACTTCGAAGCTGAAAATTTCATCATAATAGATGAGCTTAAACCCCACAGTTTTTAAGAATGGCCTTCCGAGAAGTACTTGGGGTGTTCCTCCTTTTTCCCCTTTTGTGGATTTGATCACGTGGAAGTCTGCTGGGATTACCAGTTCCCCTATCCTAACCAGAATATTTTCTGCAATCCCTATTACTGACATAATACTAGCGTCAGCAGTAGTGAATATCTCCTTCGTTTTCTTGAGGGGCCCTATCTTCAAAAACTTATAGAGCTCGTAAGGCATGACGCTGCTACAGGCTCCTGGGTCACACAGACATTCCCGTACTTCCACCTATTTGATTCTGCAAGTCACTAGACAAGGGCCAGGATCTTCGCATTTGATAGGGATCTCTTCTCTGATTTCCTTGTTATTGAAGAGAGTGACTATGAAGGATGTTCCCTTGTTGTAGGCTTCCTCTTCGTCCTCGCTCTCTTCTTCTTTTTCTTTGGAAGATTCATCCTCATTGTTTTCTTCTGCGCTTTCATCTTCATCCTCTTCATCGGATTCGTCTTCGCTTTCCTCATCTTATTCATCGTCAGAATCTATCAATTGTGCCAACAGATTGTACCACCAACCCACACTTCTTTCTTCGTTTTTGTCTTCATCTTTCTCCTTTGGGGTTTGGTAGAGGTTGTGATGGTAATGGAATAGGGGAAGGTGATTGGGTTGGTTGGCTGGTGATCCTCTGTAGCATTTCTGTCAGTTGAGACTCCGTTCTTTTCTGCGCCTCCCTTATTTCTTGGTTTTCCCTTTGAAAAGTATAGAGGGCTTCATCATAGTTAAACGGAGGACTGTTGGATGGAGGGTACTGCTGATGATTATGCGGTGGCTGATATCTGGGATTTTGGTTGTTCTAGGGCTGACTGTAAGTGTAAGGCTGCCTAGGCTGAGCTTGTTGCTGCTGAGGTAGGATCCAACGAGCAGGTTGATTATTGCGCCCTCCTTGAGTATAATATTGCCTGTTGTAGGGCGGATTTGTGGTGGCATCATAGAAGTTATGAGTTGATGCTACTGCATGTTAGTCAATAAGCACGTTATATTCAATACTCAAGAGGGGGGTGAATTGAGTATATAAGCAACAATGATAAATTTTCGCGGAAGCTTAAATTACTTTGAATTTAAATGACTCAA
>JASCZI010092049.1:1537-15447 GCA_036250425.1 Stylosanthes scabra
TCCTGGCACGCTTGGCCATGTGGCTCCCTCCTTACCAATGACTCTGACCACTTCATTCATATCTTGTTCATTCCTGTCGTAAGCTTCACCCATTTCCCTGTAATCATTCCGCCCTTCTAGCCTTGGAATGTGCAACACTCTTTCAATGTCTCTGTAATAACATGAAATCTTCCTTCCTCTTATGTACATCTCCCGCTGATCCTTCTTGTCATGGTTAGCATAAAATTCACGAACTAATGACATGTTGATAGGGATGGATGGTTCGTACATGAATTGCCACCCTCACGCGAAGATGTTTTATTTGAAAGTGTCTTGTGTGCTTTCACGAAACTTGATAATACGTTCATGGATCACATTCCTTTCACTGAGTGCTTTTCCCCTTTCTGCATGATTCAGGGTTTTATATCTTTCGACTTCTTGAGAGATTTGTCAGCGGGAGGCTGATCTTCGAGTTCTGATGGATGGTTACCTTGCAATGCCCTTGCCTTTGCTAGCCATCTACAAAACAGTGAGGGTACAAGGATTTAGGCAAAACAAGGTATGGCACAATTAAGCCATATACTAGAGTTATGGCTCTAACAAAGTTCAAGTGAATCTAAATCATGTAATAGGAGACTTTGCTAGTCAAACCACTATAGAACGGACTCTAGCATTCTACCATAATCAGTAAGTCAAACAAAGTGGAATAGAGTAAAGATGATCACGCTCATTATGGTTCTTGTGGAATTTTCACACAAGCCCCAACCAATGAACAAGGGTTGAAAAGGGATTATCCACTTCACTTGAATTACCAAATGCACAATCAATTGGAACCATGATGTTTTGGGCATAATTATTGGTAAGCTATGGTTCTATTATTTAGTGATCAAGCAAGCGAATAAAACCAATGCTTATGCCAAGAGAATGACAACTATTACAATGCAATCCACTCTTAAGCATCATTCCAATTTCGAATTTGGTGCAAAAATTTTTCGAGATTCAAGGCATAACAATGCCATACTTGCGAGTCAAGGACTACACCAAAATTTGAGTGGAATTTGCTATGAGGCATTTTGTCGAACACTTGGTGTCCAGATTTTTTTCAAAACAATAAATATATGAAAAACCAAATTTTCCAACTTCAATTCTTACTCATGCATTCATAATCATCAAACAACAACCAATCATGAACACAAGATGCATACATTAGGTCATCTAATCCTAATTCATTAACCAAATCCTAACATATTCAACTAAGGTTATTTATATATACTAAAGCTATGGTCATACCAAAGAGAGAATTAGAATTAGAGGGAGAAAGAGAGAAGAGATCTTACTTGATGTTGGTGATGATGGGTGAAGATGGCAATGCAAGTGAATGCAAGTATGAAGTGAGAGCTAGGGTTTGGAGAAGAAGAGAAATGGAGTTTCATATGGTAAGAAGTGAGAGTGAATAAGAGGGATGCGGGTTTCAGCGTGTTTAAACACGCATAATGGGCCTCTGGCCATTCATGCGTACGCATCTTTGGGAACAGAGGCCATTATGTTTGAAATTTTTCTGAAGTTGCGTACGCAACTTAGAGAAGGTGCGTACGCAACTTAAGATAGAGAGCAAACGCACCTTTCAAAACAGAGAGTTGCGTACGCAACTTTAGGACAGAATCAAATTTTTGGGAGATGACAGGGGAGTTGCATACGCAGCTCTGTAGGGCTGCGTATGCAACTTAATAGGACGGAATTGAATTTTTGTAACAAATTTTCAAAACCCATGCCTTAAGCATGCACAATTCTATTCCTTTGTCCCTATCATCCATTTTTCAAAGGGTTTTGGATCTAACCACACTATGTACACCTAATGTCCAATCCCCTTTTTTTATAATTCATCAACTATCAAAAGAGAACCAATCTTTTTCACAAAACACCTATGTACAAAATGCAAGAAAAGAAATAAGATTGGAGAGTTTTACCATGGTGGGTTGTCTCCCACCTAGCACTTTTGTTTAGTGTCCTTAAGTTGGACATTCTTGAGTGGTAGCTTCCTCACTTCCATTTGGATTAATCCTTCACCAAATGGGCATCCATTTTCTGATTGTTGCGAAGTGCCTTCTCGATTTTCTTAAGCTTGCCTAGCAAGCTTCCCAAGTTTGAGCACTTCAACGCTATCCTTTCCTCATCTTCATCTTCCTTGCACTTCTTCTTCTTCCTTGACTTAATCTCTTCATGTTTCTCTTTTTTCTTTACCGGCTTCAAATCCTCTTTCTTTTTCTTCTTCTTCAGAGGAGGGGGAGTAACTCTTGACCCCTTTTCCATCTTGCCCTCCTTCTTCCAACATTTCTTCTCTTTTTTTTTTAGCTTCCATCATGACACTAATTTTCCGAGCTCACTCTCCACATATCTGAAAATGATGTACACCCTTCTTCCGGGGTGTTGGTGGTGGGGTCACAGGGAATGTTTCAATGGTTTTTCCCACAGAAAAAGTGAAGATATCGCCGTCATACTGGAGCTTCAAACCTGCTGTTTTCAAAAATGGCCGTCCCAACAGGACTTGCGTTCTTCCTCCCTTATCCCCCTTTGAAGGTATGATAACGTGGAAATCAGCTGGGATTGTCAACCTTCCCACCTTAACCAGAACATTCTCAGTAATTCCGGCTACAACCACAATGTTAGCATCTGCTGTTGTAAAAACTTCCTTCGATTTCTTTAACGGACCAAGATCTAGAGTTTCATAAAGTGCATAAGGCATGACATTACCACAAGCCCCTGGGTCACATAAGCATTCGGGAATATCAACCCCTCGAATCTTACAAGTAACTAAACATGGACCGGGGTCCTCGCACTTAATCGGTATCTCGATTTCTGCAACCTCGCATCTGTTGAAGATAGTAGCAATGAAGAATGTCTCGCCATTAGTTTCCTCTTCAGCATCCTCAGTATCAACCCCTTTTTTAGGTTCCTCTTCAACTTCCTCATCATCCGAATTATCAGAATCTGCCAACTCAGCTAATAATCCATATAACCAATCATCCTCTCCTTCTTCTTCCTCATCCTCTTCCTCCTCTTCTTCTTCCTTTTCATTGTGAACCACATTAATGCCCCCTTGGGGTTTGGAAGAGGTTGGGATGGTAACGGACTTGAGGTAGATGGTTGAGATTATGGGTTGATGGTTGGTTGATTGGTGAATATATGGAGTAACTCGGTAATGTGAGAAAGTTGAGACTCGAATTTTTTTTGAGTTTCTCTCATCTACCTACTATCTTGCTGATAAGCTCGAAGGGTTTCTTCATAGTTAGGTGGAGGAACATTTGGTGATGGATAGGTTTGTCTAGCATGAGGTGGTTGGTATCTTGGGTTTTGTGAGTTTTGGGGTTGGCTATATGTGTATGGTTGGCAGAATTGGGTTTGTTGTGGTTGTTGAGGTGAGTTCCACCGGTTTTGTTGGTTGTCACGCCACCCCTGAGGCTATGTATAATATTGTCTGTTGTTGGGTGGCAGTTGCTGGTTCTCATAGAAATTGTGAGATGCCGCAACAGTGTTGTCTTCTTGCAATTGAGCGCATTCATCTGTATGGTGGGAGTTGCATGAGCATATGCCGCAATGCTTGACCGAAAATTATTGACGGGTGTTGGTATGCTGTGTCAAGAATTTTGGGGTCACTTGTTGTCCCTCCTTAATCTCCTTCAACATAGCAGCTATTCAACCAAAAACTTTGCAAGGATGGTGGATTCAGATGGTACAACTTCATAGACTCCCTTGGCAGCTGATGTGGCTCTTGTCTTGAAGTGCTGATTGTTATAAGCCACTGACTCTTTCAGTTCCCAAGCTTCTTCGGGGGTTTTGTTCATCAAAGCTCCTCCCACGGAGGCATCAATTATGGATTTTTCATTCGCAGTTAGTCCCTCAAAGAAGTAGTTTATCAGAAGGAGGTCAGAAATCGCATGGTGAGGGCATGAGGTCAATAACTTCTTAAAATGCTCGTAATACTCAAACAGCGTTTCCCCATACATTTGGGTAATCAATGAAATCTCCTTTCTAATGGCATTGGTCCTTGATGGTAGGAAGTACTTTTCAAGGAACCTTCTTTTAACAACTATTCAGTCTGCAGTCACTTCCCCGGGCAGAGTATGATACCAATCTTTGGCTCTACCCTCCAAAGAGAAGGGGAAAGCAAAGGCTTTCACTGCGTTCTCATCACCCCCAGTCCTTCGGGTGGTAGCGCAGATAACATCAAAATCCTTCAGATGCTTTATCGAGTCCTCACCTGGCATTCCATGGAATTGCGGAAGCAAATTTATCAAACTAGATTTTAGTTCAAAATTCTCATTCAGCTCTGGAAATCGAACCGGCTGATTTTCCAGAGCCATACTTGCTCCGCCCATTTGTTTCAAAGTAATCCTAGGAAGGTCTCCCATGGTGGAGGTACCTGTATCAGAAGAAAAAAGTATATCACAAGCAAAATCAAAATTAGATGAGTATGCAGAATTGTTTTCGGATGCCAGATTTTCGATTTGAGAATGCAAATTGTTCTCAAACTTGAGTCTACGCCTAACTTGCCTTGCCCGCCTAAGAGTTCTTTCAATTTCAGGGTCAAAAACTAGCAAGTTGGGGTTCGAATTAGACTTTAGCATCAATAAACAATTCAAAAATGGACATGATGAATAAACCACCAAATTAAAAATCTTAAAAATCTAAGAAACTACCATATTCACACTATGAACATATTCACAAACATCCATGAAAAGGCGCACATGTTTTCGATTCCCCGGCAACGACGCCATTAAGCGGACGCCCTGTGGCCGCTCTCGCGATCGGTTCGAAATTCCTTAACTTTAGAAACAGGGTATCGTTGTAGAGGAATCCAAACCAGCTGTGAGATTGACAACAGGGTTAGTCAACAAGAAAGGCGTCACAGAATTTGCAACCAATTAAAAATACCAAGTATTAAACTTAGGTCGTTCTCCATAGAAATTGAAATATTGTGGCTCGTGAATGGTTGTGAAAATGGGGGTTGCAATGGTTGGGTGTTAAGAGCAAGAGCAAGAAAACAATTAGATAAAACTGACGATGATAAAGGGTGCCTAGTCTTGAGTTGAAGTATAATGTGTCCCTATGATCACCACTAATCCCAGTTGTGAATGGTTGTCACGTAAGACACAAAGCCCATTCTGTCTAATGGGTGGAGTTAACCCCATTCCGAATGTCCTAGGCATACACAATAACGTAGAACCAAGGTATTCGGCGAACTCGAGTAATCCATCAAGTTCGCATCGTTAAGGTTCTCCCGTTATTGGCAGGGGCGTAGCATTAAACAGTTTTAAACCTGACCTTAACTCATTCTTTTCCTTAGGGATTAGTGGCTAAGATCATCCACACTTCAACCCATGACCAAAGCACAAGAACACTACTCCATATCTATGAGAAATAAAATATCAAACACTTGGTGGGCATAGTAAAGAGACATGATGAACAACTATGGAAATGAACAAATAAAGATGATCAATGAAGTAAATGAGTAAGAGAATCAACAATTATCACTAGTAAAGCAAGTAAATGGCAATAGATCATAAATTTCAGCAAGATAAAAGCAAGATAACAAGAACATAAAAGCAACAATTGGTAAAGAGATGAAGAACAAGTAGAGATTATATTAAGCAAGCAAGAGTAGCAATTAACAAACAATTAAACACTACAATTAACTAGAAGTTTGGCTGGTGATGGCTGAAAATGGAAGAAGAAAATTAAGAACCTAAGAGAGAAAATAAGAGATATGAAGAACACTCCCAAAAACTCTCTAAACTATTCTAAAAACTACAATTAATCCTAATGGTGAGTCTATGCCTTGTGCTTCAGCTGTTCTCCCCCATATAGGTCGAATTGGGCTTCAAAGAGGCTAGGCCTTGGCCCGGAAAAATTCCAAGTCTGGCTTTCATTTAATGTGTTGCAGCAGCGTAAAGTTGTGTGCGCAACTCTGTTCTAGAGAGCTCGAAGAAGGCTTCGGGGAGGAAGTTGCGTACGCAAGTGTGGAAGTTGCATACGCAACTTTGCTTGTACAGAATTAAAACTGCTCTCTATTCCAGTGTTGCGTGTGCAGCTTCGCTAGCAACTTCACTAGCAACTTGAAAAATCTAAAATCCTCCATTTTTTGCTCCTCTTCATAAATCCTTTGCTTCCAATGCCTTCCTTAGCCTTTCCCATGCATTTTTCAATCCCTAAAGCCCTGAAATGCGCTAGCAAACATATCAAGGTACCAAATGGAATGAAGTTGTATAAATTCTACTCAATTCAAGGCTCATTTAGCATGTATTTCTCAATTAGAACAAATATAGCAAAGGTTCATAAACATGGATAGTCACAAGCAATTATGCGGATTTAGAACGATAAACCCATCAAATATAACACATATTTTATCATGAAATATGGGTTCATCAGTTACCAGCGGTGAAAAGCGGCAGAACGCGGCAGCCCGATACGGCAGCTCGATCGTGGCCAGGCCACCGCCTCTCTGGGCGATTGTCCTCCCTTGGGACAGAAAAGGCGAGAGGCGAACGGTGGAGGTTGACGGGTTAACGATGGTCGTCGAGGATGGGATTCTGGGGCGGCGCAACATGCTTAGAAGGGGCGCAAACGACGAGGCGGAGAGAGGAGAAGCGGCGGCGGTTAGTGGTTTCTCTCAAATGAACGGCGTCTGGCCTGGCTTTCTACTGATGGTGGGAGGATTTGCTGCAGCGTAACCATGGGAGAGTATTGTGGCAGCAAGTGGCTTGTGGGAGGAAGGAGAGGGAACCACCATCAATGCTGCCCTAATTTTCTTGGGTTGGTGCAGCTCACCAAAAGTCACAGAGGCCTAGATTTTTGGGCTAATTGGTGGACCTTCCAGCTGCAAATTTTTTGGACTGATTCAAACGTCACTCAATCATGGCCCAATGCAATTTTTTTGGATTTTAAAGAATCCGCTAAAATTCTATCAATGGAATCTTGGTGGACTTTTTAGGTTATTTTTGGGTAGTGACAGAAGAAGAGTGGAATACCTTTCCAGATTTCCACTTTGAGGACAAGGTGGATATTTAGAGGGGGAGTATTGATAGGTATAATAGAAATGGTTAAAAGTTAGTTTTTAGTCAATTTTAGCTATAAATAAGAGTTGTTGTGAGTTGTACAACAGTTTTGCATTTGTGAAATTCTGTTAGACTTGAGAGAATCTCTCTTGAGTTGGTTAGTACTTCTTTAAGAAACTGTGATTGTAGTTCTTGATTCATAAATAAAGTTTAGTTCTTCTCCTAGTTCTATCAGACATCCTCCATATGGACATTACTACCCGCAGCCTCACCCTCGTCCTCATCTCCCTCATCCACTTGGTTGTCCTCGCCTCGCCTCATCTTATTGATGTTCTTGTTGGTGATGGCGTTCATCTTCCCGAGTGCGACCTCTCTCTCTCGGGACAGATCAAAGCGAAGGTGCTCGAAGATCTTAGTCCAAAGCATAACATGTCCTAGATTCGAGGTAGCCTAAATCAAAACAGAAAACATAGAATTATGTAAGAACCCAGTTACAATCAAGAAAACACAAACCAAACTTAAAAGAAAGAGTATACTAATAAATGAGACGAAAATGCTAAACAAGCTAATTGAATAGTTACCTGGTAACATCTTTAATGATGATGCAGCCGATAAATGTTAATTTCTTTTTTAAATTAGTTAATAATTCTTTTTCACTGGTTCCTTACGTAATAAAAAAAATAATAGAAAACAAAATGTTCTACCCATAAAGAAGAACCTAATAAGTTGAACTCAAAAGTTTATTTAAAAAAAAAGGTTCTGCGTAAATATACAATTTTAGAAAGGTCAATCCATAAATACACGTTTTTTAGTGGAACAAAACAGAAAAGCGGAAGAAAACGGGGAAACCTTGTCAAAGAGTAGGAGCCTCCCATTTCTCTCATGACTCGAGTCAAGCCCCCTTCTTCCTTCCCAATTTCTCTCCCCAAAATAGATAGACACTGAGTTAGGAGTAAACTCAAAAGTCAAGACCAAAATGACCAGAGGACCCCATGAACCATACCCTCCACCACCGCATCCACCAGGTGCTTACTATCAATCAACATTCTCTTCTCTCGTCTAATCTTCAAAGCCACTTCAAACTTTTATCTTATCAAAATCTCTGGATTTCTTTTTTTTTTTCTACTCAGGTCACGGATCTCCTTACCCACCCCCACCGCCTGGACCGGGGCATCACGAAGTATACCCTCCGGCGCCGCCGCCACCGCATCCACATACTGGGTACCCGCCGCCGCGACCGCCGCATCCACCACGATATGAAGGGTACCAGGGCTATTTCAATAGCGGGTATCCGCCGCCACCTCCTCCGCCCCACTCTCATGTCGTGGGACATCATCATCACGATGATTCCAGCTGCTTTTCAGTCTTGAGAGGCTGGTATGGTTTTCATTTCATTTTATTTTATTTTTCTAATTATTGCCCTGGTTAGTGTTTACGATTAGTTTCCTAGATAATCAATAATGGATTATTAAATATCTTGGTTAATATAAATTTGAATTTCAGCCTGCTGACCGCAGCTTAGGTGCTACTTCTTGTAGCTGTAAGTTGTAACTGGTGCTTTGTTTTGAAAACAAGACCGAGAACATGGACAGAATCACAAAAACTAGTATGGTTGTATTTTGTTTGGTAATAATAATAAATATAAGATAAAATAAATCATAAAAAGTATAATTTATATTTATTTTCTTTCTTACACAAAATTTAGAAAGTAAAATAGAATAGTAAAAAATATAATTGTAAAACATTGATAGAGATAATTAGAGGGAAAAAAAAAGGTTGTTTCTTACAAGTGTTCCTGTATTTTTTTCTGTCAAAAGTACAAAATATTCGCAATCTTAGAGTTTAGACTTGAGTCAAATTGGTTTCCCAAATTTCCATTCAGTCAAAATATTCAATAGCCTGTTATCCATGTTTGATACTGTTTCTTAGTCTTTCAAACCACACAAAAACAGTGGTTTTGTTGCATCATATGTAGAACTTAGCATTAACTTCAGCATGGGTGGAAGATAGCTCAAGATTAGAGACTAATGTAATGCATGCTAGTTAATTTGGGGGACCAATCCCCTCTCACCCTTTCTTCTATGGAAAGGCTTTCCCTTCTTCTATGTGAGGTGGGGCGTATGTAAGATCAAAGACTCATGTGGAACGCCAGTCTTGGCCGCTTACCACTGCTTATAGATATATGCTTAGTTTGGTAAAGTTTTCTGAAGAGGGTTTCGTCTTGTGTTTCGTAAATTAAAAAGATCATGTGTTTGTGATTATAGCTTAAAAGTTATGAGTGCTTTTCAAAGTTGGCATGTGCTTATCAAAATTAAAAAGTTTTATATAACCTTATATATTAATAAGTATCCAAAATTTTATTATATCTATGTCTATTATGGTCTTTTTTTTATTTTAAAAGTTATTTTACCAAATACAATTGCTGTTGCTTATGTTAATTTGATTTACTAAACAAATATACTATAATTTTTAAAAAGCTATATTTCAAAAGTCAGCTTTGTTAAGTTACTTTTGTAAAAATTTTACCAAACCAAGCCATAGGTGGAAGGTAGCTAGCTTTTCTTCTCTTGGGTGGCTACCTCAACATGTTAAAGGAGAGTAAGTGAGGGAGGGAAAAAGAAAATTTGACACTATCTGTATAGACCCCTTTGTTCACTGAGGGTCTTGAAAGTTATCATGGTTGTAGCTCCTTTCTAAACTACTAGGTTGAGATTTTATTGGATTACGCCATAGCCATAAACATATTCTCTTCCTAGTTTTACCCGTTTTCTTCTAAAGGATGGCTCTTAGGTTGACTAAGTTAGTTACTTGCAACCATCAGAATGTTCTATTTTACAGGGTCAATTGCTAAGCTTGATGTTTTAAACCTTAACTTTTAACGCCGAATCTGGATGATAAGACAAAAATGTTCGTGTTCCCATCCCTAGTAATGAGGTACCCCACAATACCCGTAACCAATACACATTTATCATTATCTCAATCAACTATTTGATTGAAGAAATCTTTATTTTGTTTGTTTGATATCCATATTGTGTGGAGAGATTCAATAATATGTAACATGCACAATGGATTTTTTCTTTCAAAATATATTAAAAGGATAATCTATTAATCTATAATAAAATGATTACTTTTTGTTCAAGGTCTGAACCAAGACTTGACAACTTTTCATTGATGAATTCCTCTTCTCATTGTGTGTCTCTCTATCCCTGTATTTCACCATTTCTGTACTTGTCTTCTTTACCAAACGCTTCCAATAAGTTTCTTTCTCTATGTTATGTGTCATTCCTTGGATCTCTCAGGTCCAAATTTTAGGATAGATAGACTTGTGCAATCTTGTAGAACTTACCAATGAGGCAATTGATTGGTATTATTTGAAAGAAATCTGTTAGACACTAGTAAAATCTCCACTTCATAAATTTGGGATTTACAATCTTTAGATAAGATCCGTTCAGGATAGTAGAATTTTTGTCTAAGATGATCGTTGGACCCATTGGTGGGATATATCTTCTTGGAGATAGATGTCAATTTTGGTTCTTGAATTTTCATTTAAAAATCGACCTTGTTTGAGTTTTCTATAATAAATCAAGATAGTCCTTGAATAGATTTTGTTATGACATTGCTAGTGAAGCGGTTGATATGGTCTCTTATGTGTTATGTGTCGCAAAATTGGTTTCACATGGCATTTACAGGGTATGCTAGTGTGCCATGTGACATTTAACAGCATATCCACCTACATTAGAGCTCTTCTAATAGTGTCAAAATAGACTTTTTACGAGGGACTTGCTTGATTTTCGGTTAAAATCTCAAGGAATATATCTATTAAAAAAAAAAAAAAAACCAACTAGTACTTTGGGACTGAATTGATTGTCCAGGTGAAAACCCAAAGATAAAATTGATAATTATCTCCATCTTCTTTTACGAGTAAATAGCCATTATGACTCCTTGAAAATTCTGATAGTGACAAAATGCTCCTCAAATGATTCTTTTGACAAAATGACCTCCTAAAGACATATCCCATTTGACAAAATGGCCAACTGGTGTTCCATCACTCTGAATGTTAATGGAGTTATATCTATGTGGCTGGGCCATTTTACCAAACCGAATATATCTTTAGGTGTTAAATTATTTTTGTCAAAAAAAAATATTTTTGGGTAATTTTTAAAAAAAATTAGAATCTTATGAATATTTGATTGCCTTTTTACTCTTTATACGTTGTAATCTATGTAATTGTTTTATTTCTCCTTGAAAAGTGAGTTTTCATTTTCAAAACCTACAGAATCCATGATATCTTTCCATAACTTAGTTTTCCACTTCATGTTTTGTATACTTTTATGGTGCCAAGGTGCTAACTGAGAGGCCTTTGTTTCCTTCTACAGCGTTGCAGCCCTGTGTTGTTGCTGTCTGCTAGAGGAGTGTTGTCGCTGCTGCTTTTGATTAATTTGGCTGAGAAACGTTTCTAGGTTTGGGAAGCATGGTTATAGAACTTGGAGACTTATGTAACATATATGTAATAAAATCCCAGGTCCTTCAGAAGCTCTATAATGTGTATCAGTCAGTGTACGTCCATATCAAGTTATCAATTATTTTGTGATAACTTTTGAGACGCAGTTAGCATTATTCTACCACGAATTCAGACAATATTATGTTATGTGAACTTCATTGGTGTAAGAAAATTATTATTGGGGCAAAACAACACTATAACTTTGAGTACTTTATAATTATCTCTTCTCTTTCATTTTTAACTTTATGAGAAACAACAAATATTAGCGAGCGTTTGTTTTGAAGAATTGGGACTGAGATTTATTATTGTGTTTGGTGAACGAAGACTGAAACTAAAATTTAGTCTCAGTTTTTAAAATTCAAATATTTTCAGTATCTTTAAATAGTGGGAACTAAGGTAACGTTTGTTTTTGTAATTGAGATGGAATATTGTATTTGATGGACAGAAACTGAAGGATTAAGACTTAAATTTAATAATATTTTATATCCAAAATATTCTCATTTAATTTTGTAAATTACACACTACCTTTCACAGAATCACAGTTTCATCATCTTTCTTCTCCATCTTCCCTCTCCAAAAAATGGTGTTTGGGCAGTGACAATGGAGCATCGGTTTCTGAGAAACTACCATCGGTTTCTGAGAAACTCCGATGGCTAGAGTGCAACGGTGGAGGCAAACGGTGAGCTTCCTCTCACTTTCTCCCTCTCCTTGGGCTAGCACTCCTCTCCTCTCCCTGGTTCTTGGTTGGAGATGGTGGACTCCATTTCCGACGTGGTCGTCGCCTTCCTCTTTTTCCTGCAAGAATTTATCTCCCCTCTATCTTCTTTATTTTCTCTCTCTAACACAGATTTCACCTTCTCCTCATCTCTCTTTTCTTCTGCAATAACCCTAATTCTATTTCCATTTTCTTTTCCTTCTTCATATCCTTTTTTTTTTGGATTTTATTGATCTGCTAAACCTTAAAATTGGTTTGATTAATTTGATTCAATTCAAATTAGATATTGTCTTGGTTAAAATTTAGATTTTACATATCCTTTTGGTTGAAAATTAATGGGATTTTAATCAAATTTGTATTTAATTTAGGTTAATAATCTCAAGTGTTTGAGTAGATAGAGGAATTGGAAGGTAATGAATGAATTAATTCTCTATTCTGGTTCATGTTGTTGTTTCCTATTCTCGGGTATTGGGAGGTTTAAAATTATTATTGTTTATGTTGTTGCTCATGTTGTATAATGCTGGGAAGAACAATCTTAGCTTGTTTAAAATTGTTTTGGATAAAGATTGTCCTGGAAAGAAGTGCTATCGTCTCTGCAAATTGGATTTAAATTGTTCATGTTGTTCATCTTACTTCAGGTTACAAAAACTCCCTTTGATTCCCAATTTTTTTATATTGAAGGGTAATTTAGTACTTTTATTTGTTTTAGTCTCTATATTTATATTAAATCAAACTTTACACCAAATGAAATACAAAAACTTAATTTAGTTTCGGTATTTAAGTTTCAATCTCTCAATCTCTTAGTTTTCCAGTCTCAATCTCTTTTCCAAAAAGAATTGAAAAGTGAGACTTGTTATAGAATTAAAGCTATAATAGAGAGAACAAGAGAAAAGCAAGAGAGAGAGCTAGAGAGAACAAGAATATGAAATTCTTATTGATTTCTGGATATGAAAAACTTATGAAATCATAGCCCTATTTATAGTAAAAGATTTACTATTACATGAAAAGGAATGAACGGCTATGATTCATTTATTATGCAACATAATAACTTGATTAGGAATGGACGGCCATGATTTATTAGGTTACTATGCCGCATAGTAACCGGCGGCTCAATAATTCATAACACTCCCCCTTGGACGTCCATTACGGATATGCCTCATTAAAAACCTCGTCAAGAAAAACCCTGTGGGACAAAAACCTGACTGAGAAAAAAAGAATACGATATCCTGTATGATGAGCACTGCCTCGTTAAAAACCTTGTCTGGAAAAACCCTGTGGGATAAAAATCAGATCAAGGGAAAAAGAGTACAGTCTCCCCCTGTTGGTTACATCACTTAAGATCTCGCAATCGTCGCATTCCGATCATGTATACCAACTTTTCAAATATGGATGTAGGGAGTGCCATTGTAAATAAGTCCGCCAGATTATCACTTGAGCGGATCTGTTGAACATTAATCGACCCTTGAGTTTGAAGGTCATGAGTGAAGAAGAACTTGGGGGAAATATGCTTTGTTCTATCACCCTTAATGTATCCACCTTTAAGCTGAGCGATGCTTACTGTATTGTCTTCATATAGTGTTGTCAGAGCTATCTTTACATCAGACAACTCGCATGATGATTGAATATATCCAATCAAATTTCTCAGCCAAAAGCATTCACGACT
>JASCZI010092050.1:1264-13683 GCA_036250425.1 Stylosanthes scabra
TCCGACGACCTCATTGTATATACCGACGGCTAAGCCGTCGGTACACTCCGTGCTCCTTGGCCGTCGGTAATTGCCGTCGGTACAGAGCTGCAATGTAGTAGTGTATCAACGTTAATAAAATTATTCGTTATAATACATATTATCTAATTATTTTAAAAAATAAAAATAGAAATCTCAACTTAATATTCAAATAACTATAGAAGAAACACATAATATAATGTATATAAGAATATAAAATAAATAAAGAAATAAAAATTATATATTTTAATATTCATATTCATGTATATATTCTTTTAATATTCACAATTATTTTGTAAATTAAAAATAAAAGGTCAAATATGTTGGCCTCACCAAAATCCAACGATTCAGCGATCTGGGTTTGGTGGATTCAAAATCTTATCACGACCCGTCTTTTTTTTGGTGGCCCAACCTGACAGGTTCGGTCTGTTTTGCACCCCTAACGATTGTAAGTAATATTATACAAAGTTAACATTTTGAATATATAGAACATGTCGCTAAGTGGATATACAAATTAGTGTCCTCCCCTAATTAGTATTGTCATGGATCAACCTCAATGACTCTGAAAATTTTCCAGTGGCAAGCTACATTTAACTTGTGAAGACTAGAAACAACGGATTTTGGAATCATCTCTAGAATAATGTGATCTACTATATATGCCTTAAAAGAAAGTGAAAGAACTTGAAGAGTACTGGGATCTACTATGTACCATTGCTGATTGATGTTCAAATCCAACAGTTGCTGCTGCTGCTTGTTCACACTGTGGGCATTTTAAAAGAGTTTTACCAAATTGATCTTAGGGTGATAACTTCTTCGTTTTATCATTTTACATATCTCCTCACTTAAAAAAATTACGAGAGAGAGAAAAAGACAGTGAAAATATGTGTCAATTAGAGCATAAAATCAAATGTGACAAGTATGCAATGAAAGAAATGTCATATAACCGCTTGTTTCATCCATGTGAAATAATTCAATCCAGTTCTATTTACATTGTTTTGGGAGCTTAAAAGATATCCATGAATCAAAGCACAACTTACTTGCACTCACCATAACCCATTTTAGATGCTGTATATGTGCCAAATAACCTTTTGTCAACCAATAGTAACCATTTATTATTTGCTTGTCTAGTTAATAATTTGTAATTCTTTTTCAATTAACAACAAGCCATTGAGCCCAAGACAAAACTAACTAGTATATATTTATTTTGGGAGTCAACAAAACAAAAAAGTATTTATTTTGGAAAAAGAACACTTATATCAACATCAAATTGGAAATATGATATTTAATTTTAACAATAATTCTATGTGAACAAGTGGTTTTGGCCAACCAAATCCGACCGAGTCATTTATTTCTGTGCTAAATAGAAGAATATTTCGATGTCAAATAGAACTTTATTTATGTGCAATTTTTTATACTATTTGACACCAAAACAATGTTCTATTTAGCATAAAAATAAATTAATTGGTTAAACTTGGTTAGCCAAAACTACTTGCTCAAATAGCATTATTGTATATATTATTTATTAAGGTGTTTACTTGTCACTAAATGTCTATTATTTATTTTACTTATTGTCTATTTGAATATTTTAGTTTATTTGTTTAAACAAATAATTAATTATTTAGAGATTATTTTATTATAACAAATTAATTTATCATATTTTATTCAATTTAATTATATTTGGTTAAATATATTTTATTTATTATTTATTAATATGTATTTTCATTTTATTATTTAACAATATTACTTGACTTTAAGAAATGAAAGAAATATTTGTGATTAATTCCTTTCTTGACAACTAAATATTTTGAATCACTTTTAATTCGGTTGAAATAAATGTTGTTTAAAGATACTATTCATATACCAAATACTCTCGATAGTTGATACCATGGATAACAATATTATTATTATCAATTAATTATGTATTTCAGTTATTTATAAAAAATAAAAAAGAAATATAAGAGAAGTTTACAATCCTAGCAATTGCGTGCAAAAATTATAGGAAAGATATCTATTTTTAGTGAGTATTTTCATATTAATGTCAAAAGAGTGTCAATTAAAAGAATGTGCACAGCGAGATTGACTAATTACTGTTACTATAAACCAGAAAAAAAAAAAAAAGAAAAGCAGGAATAAAAGTATAGACAATTAAAAAAGAAGGAAAAAAAAAGAAGAAATCAAAGATCATAATAAAGATTTATTAAACTTTTTAGCTTTACAAAATGATAACTGGTGTTATATCTGGAGGAATATAATTTCATAAATCCTTAAATTAGAAATTGCATTGCATTTATTTAACTGACATTACATGTCTTTATGCGGGAATTCACATCATCATTCACTACACGAGCATTCGAAACAAGAAATCAATTATATGAGTTAATAATTAATTTTTTTTAAAAAAAATTTAGGTAATAAATAAAAATTCAACCAACAATTTAAATTATATGTTTTATTTTTTTAGGTTTTAAATATTTTATTTTTTTAATATAAAATTGACTGATTGTTGGTTACTTTTTATTGGTTACCAATATTTTCACTTCTTTTTATAAGTTAAATAAAAAATTAGCAAAAAGAGTGAAAGAAAAAGATAAAGTAAAAGTATGGATATATACATAATTTATCTTCAATGAGCTTAGACAAAGCACATGCTGCAATGCAATTAGAATCATGGTTGAGATCAAAGGGTGTGAGATCATTCATATATTTGGGCATACACCCAAGTAGACACAATGCAAAGAAAATTGGATTTGGTTTGTTGAAAGCACATTCGGCGAGGCATTTACCATGATAAATAAGTTGTTTAAAGTTAAACTCCGACTCAATTTGTTGTTCTAGTGTTATATTCATGACCTTGTGTTAATGCTAACATAATCATAACCACTATAGCAACACATTTTTTCATCATGTCATTAGAACCATGATACTTCTTTATGCTATAAATTATGTGTATAAGATATTACTAGGGTATTGCCCGCGTTTTGCGCGGATGACAATTCTATTTAATTCAAACCAATATATTTTTCTAAAATTATTAGTGTATAAATGATTTAAAAAGTATTTTGAAAAATAATTTCGATATAGTAATATACAACAATTTTGTTGTGTAACTCGCATATTCCGCGTATTGTTTAAAGTACGAACCAAATTATACATATATAGAAACAGAGTAACCACTAAAATTATTTAGTTATGCTAAAACATATTTATTTCAAAAACTTAATTATAAATTAAAATAAAACTTCAAATTCATGATTTAATATATGTATTCTATATATTCAATCTTCAAAATAAAAATAATTACCAATTATCCATTCTTCTATTTTAAGATAGAGTAATAATGTACTCTTAAACAATCCTAATTTAATTTTGTAATTTAAATTGATATTGAAATTTACATTCATATCCAATTTAAAATTTAAATTATTAATAATAAATCTTATTAAATCAAAAATAAATTTAAATACAATAATATTCATGATTTAAATTTTAAAAAATAAAATATATATATATATATATATATATAACTTTTAATCCACAAATCCTAACCTTTTAATGCAGCTGTAGCCAATTTTAACCCCAACTTAGACCCCTAGAACTCCCTCGCCATCACCGCCACTCTCTCCGCCCTCTTGTTTTTTATGATGGCCTCCTCGCATTGTCGTCCCGCGACCTCTGTTTCTTGTCTTCTCCTGACCCTTAGATCTTTGTATCTACTGCCTCATGCTCCCTGATATCTAACGTTTCACTGGTAACTAATCTGTAAATTGCAGTCATAACAAAATAAAGCAACTGAAACAAAATACATCAAAGTCATAAGCTAACCTTTAAATCATGGATAACCATCTCACAGCTTTTATTGATGTTGTTCCCATTAATTTTGTAGATAAAAATATATAAAGAACTATTTGTGTGTGAAGTATAGGTTTATGTATATAATAATAATAATAATAATAATAATAATAATAATAATAATAATATTGTGCCCAATATCACCAGTTAAATACGTAGTAACTCATATTAGAAAATCAAATGCATGCCCACACTTACTCTTAGTTTATTAAGTTTTCTTGCTAGAAGAATATTTGGTTGGTATTTTTTTATAGTGACTTGCATTGTGTGGTTATTGTAATTGCATGGTAATATGAACACAATGCTTTCTTCTTCACATTGCTTTTTGAATAAGTACACACAAGCAAGGAAAATAATGGAAACAAATTACATCAAATAATAAACTAACCTTTGAATCATGGATAACCATTTCTTTAACTTCCATTGATGCATGGATAACCATCTCTTTAACTTCGATTGATGTTGTTCTCATTGTTGGCCCTATCTAGATTATTTTGACCACCAACACCTTTGATCACTCAGCGTTTTCTTCCTCATCAAAGGTTTTTTTTTTTTTTTTGTCTAGAATAATTTATGAGTTCAACTACACCTGTTATGTCTATTTATATTTACATATGAGTTTTTGAAATTTGAAAGTTGTTTGTTATTTTGATATTCTGATTTTAATATTTTTCTTTTAAAATTTAAATTAAAGGTAAAATTGTTTCTTCATAAAGAGCATTTAAGTGAATAAATCAGAATTCAAAATCTCAACAAATCTGTTTTTTCTTTACTGAAATCAATTTGATTGATCCCTAATTTTTTGTTCATTAATTATTTCTATTTTAATTTGAAATTTTTAATTAACAGGTGTGACATCATTCAATTACTTAGCAAGAGACATAAATTATTTCTTCTTAAAGAGCATTTAAGTGAACAAATCAGAATTCAAAATCTCAACAAATCCATTTTTTCTTTACTAAAATCAATTTGATTGATCCCTAATTCTTTGTTCATTAATTATTTCTATTTTAATTTCAAATTTCTAATTAACAGGTGTGACATTATTCAACTACTTAGCAAGAGACATTTGACGCAATTCTAAGCATTGCCATATGTCAACAGAAGAGGGCATCCAAATGGCGAGCAATGAGCCTACACCCTATACCTACAAATCCGTTTTTTCTTTATTGAAATCAATTTGATTCATCCTTAATTTTTTGTTAATTAATTATTTCTATTTTAATTTCAAATTTCTAATTAACAGGTGGGACATCATTCAACTACTTAACAAGAGACATTTAGTGCAATTCTGAGCATTGCCACATGTCAACAGAAGAAGGCATCCAAATGGCGAGCAATGAGCCTACACTCTATACTTTTTATATTTTGATAGATGTGTATTAATGTTTCTAATATCTGGAATGCTTGAGTCTTAGCTACATGCACTCAATTTATAGGTGGCTTAAGGTATATTTTTTAACAACCTTTCCTTGTTATTAGTGTAAAAAATACATTGGTGTAAATCATAAATAATTAATGAATGAATAATGTTAAATCCGTAAAGTTAAATTTATATGGGACAGATTAATATCCAAATTATTTTCTATTAATGTTTTTTATCTAATAAAAAATATCAAGATAGAACAACACTTTATTTTTTATTATTATTAATATTACTATATGAGTATTTGTCATAAAATTATTTGTTTCAAAATGTTAAATTGATAATAGGAGCCAGAATGAATGATTATATTTCCAAGACACCATTTCACGCAATACCTTTTTCTTTAATTTTTCATTTTGGACTCGGGTGTATTTTTGCTTATGCTTTCTTTCTCTTTTATATATCCTTATGCTAAATACCTTCTTTTAGAATTCAACAAGAATTGAATTCAAGACCTTTGATCATAAACTTTAATATCATATATATCGTGAAACCACTTGTTCCAAAAGTTTAAACGGATAAGAGGACGTTCCAAAAGTTTAAACGGATAAGAGGACATAATGTAAATGATTATATCTCTAATATGTTATAAGATTTTGAATATAATTTTTGATATCATGATATTGCCCATTGAGTTTTAGAAAGAAAAATATTTATATAAGTATGTATATAATGCGCTGTGCTAATAATGTATTTGTCTCACACTTAAAATAAATTTTATTTATGAGTGATAACAAAATTATATTATTAAATATCAATACAATGATAAAATTTATTGTATTATAAAAGTTTAATTTATTGAGATTAAAAAAAAACAAATCTTCTACTCAAATAAAATAATAAATAATAATAATAAATTATTATATTATTATGATTATTATTATTATTATTATTATTATTGCAGTTAATTTTGGGGACTATTTGTTTCTATTAAAAATTTTGCCTAATGGCCTTGTCGAGTTGTTGGTGCCAATAGTATGGATCTGATTTTCAAAATTCATGAGCTTCTATCTAGAAATTGAACCGTTGATATCCAGCTTATTCAAAAATCTGCCAATCAGGTAGCTGACTTTATGGCCAAAGAAGCAGTTGTCCAGCGTCTCCCTCATGCGGAATGGTTTCAGGCTAGAAATTCTATTCTTCCTTGTCTAGTTAAAGACTTGTTTCAACCTTCTTAGGTTTTTATTTGCTTTCTTTCTTTAGTCACCAAAAAAAAATTTTTTTTCGAGAAAGGCAATTTATTTGCCTAATCAATGGTTGAGCAACACATTATTGATGAAAATAACTGTTAGGAGTCAGATTCTTATTTTTCAATTGTAAAATAACTGATCATTCTTTTGTGAAATAGACGGATGTTGGGATGGAATTTTACTATAATATATATTTTAGAAGAATAATGCTATTCCCACAATTTTTTAGTAGACATCGTATATATATCCGTATAAAAATATGGTTATTATTAATTAAACATATATTTTAATCAATAATGCTAGGTATACACATAAACTTACAAAACACATATTTCTTCTCCACTCTCACTCCAAACGCGTGTATTCATGCACACTACTCTAACTCACGCACGTGCCCACAACTCACGCACGCACGCACCCACGACACAACTTCTTCTTCTTCTTCTTCTTCTTCTTCTTCTTCTTCTTCTTCTTCTTCTTCTTCTTCGCCCTGCCTCCTCCTCCGCCTCCATTTCGTACTCCGCCTTCACTTTGTACTTCTTCTTCTTCTTAAGACAACCACCATGTAACAACAACAACCACCACATAATAGATGAGCAAATTTTTCATATCTAGATGCACAAAATCCCAAATAACTTTAGCATTCACCATTCAAGGGTTTTGAGCACTCATAATCAAACCAAAAACAGAATGTAAAATCAATTTGAGCAGAATTTTCATATCCAAAAGAACAGAATCCCAAATAACTTTAGCATTCACGATTCAAGGGTTTCAAACACTCAGAATCAAAACCAAAATAGAATGTAAAATCAATTTGAGCAGAATTTTCATATCTTTATGAATAGAATTCCAAATCACTTTAGCATTCACCACTCAAGGGTTTCAAGCACTCATAATCAAACCAAGAAACAGAATGTAAAATCAATCTGAGCAGAATTTCATATCTAGATGAACAGAATCCCAAATAACTTTAGCATTCACCATTCAAGGGTTTCGAACACTCAGAATCAAAACCAAAACAGAATGTAAAACCAATTTGAGCAGAATTTTCATATCTTTATGAACAGAATCCCAAATCACTTTAGCATTCACCACTCAAGGGTTTCGAGCACTCGTAATCAAACCAAAATCAGAATGTGAAATCAATTTGAGCAGAATTTTCTTATCTAGATGAAAAGAATCCCAAATAACTTTAGCATTCACCATTCAAGGGTTTCAAGCACTCAGAATCAAAACCAAAATAGAATGTAAAACCAATTTGAGCAGAATTTTCATATCCAGATGAACAGAATCCAAAATAACTTTAGCATTCACCAGTCAAGGGTTTCAAACACTCATAATCAAATCTAAAATAGAATGTGAAACCAATTTGAGCAGAATTTTGATATCTAGATGAATAGAATCCCAAATCACTTTAGCATTCTCCCTTCAAGGATTTCCAGCACTCATAATCAAACCAAAAACAGATTGTGAAAGCAATTTGAGCAGAATTTTCATATCAAGATGAACAAAATCCCAAATACTTTAGCATTCATTATTCAAGGGTTTCAAGCACTCATAATCAAACCAAAAACAAAATATAAAACCAATTTGAACAAAATTTTGATATCTAGATGAACATAATCCCAAATAACTTTAGCATTCACCATTCAAGGGTTTCAAACACTCAGATTCAAACCAAAAACAGAATCTAAAACCTATTTGAGCAAAATTTAAAAATGAGGTGAACAGAATCCTATTTGATTTTAACATTCAGAATTGAATGTTTTTCAAACGCTCAGATTCAAACCAAAATAGAATCCTAAACCAATTCGAGCAGAATTTAAAAATGAGGTGAATAGAATCCTACATGATTTTAGTATTCAGAATTCAAGGTTTTCAAAACACTCAACAACCACCACCATGTAATAGAGGAGGACGAAGAAGAAGACAACCACGATGTAACAACAACAAGAACAACAACAACAACAATCACAACCACCATCATGTAAAAGAAGAAGAAGAAGAAGAAGAAGAAGAAGAACGTAACATAAAAGGAGAAAGAGGAGGAGGAAGAAGAAAAGAAAGAAGCGGAATACGAAGTGGAGGTGGAGGTGGAGGTGGATGCGGAGTACGAAGTGAAGGTGGAGTACGAAATAGAGGCAGAGATGGAGGCAGGGCGGAGATGGAGGTGGAGGCGGAGATAAAGAAGAAGAAGAAGAAGAAGAAGAAGAAGAAGAAGAAGAACGTAACATAAAAGGAGAAAGAGGAGGATGAAGAAGAAAAGAAAGAAGCGGAATACGAAGTGGAGGTGGAGGCGGATGTGGAGTACGAAGTGAAGGTGGAGTACGAGATGGAGGCAGGGCGGAGATGAAGGTGGTAAAGAAGAAGAAGAAGAAGAAGAAGAAGAAGAAGATGATGAATGAGAAGGAAGAAGGAAAAGAGGAAGAAGATAAGAAAACAACGGAAGAAGAAGAATAAGAAGAAGGAGGAGGAAGAAGATGAAGAGGAGGAAGAAGAAGAAGAAGCGCGTTTCACAAGTTGAAATGCTTTTTTGGGGCGCGTGAAAGGAAGTGTATGGTTAGCATGTGTTTAGTGAAATCATGTGTCTCTCTATAATTATTGTATTTTAATATCCACAAAAAATGCAATATAGTCAACTCACCAAGCAGTTACTGTATATTTATACGGGTGTTAATTTGGTGTTTGCTAAAAGGGTGTACATGTAGCGGAACTGTTTTTAGAATATCCATAGTCAATTATTTTATGTATAATTTATTAAAAATAGAGATAACTATGTTTTTATTCATAAAGATTTGGAGTTAAAATCAATTTGGTCATAACTTTATTTTTTGTCGTCAAAATAATCCTCAAAATTTAATTTGCGTTAAAAAAAAAGGTCATTTTGACCCTCCAATCACAAACCCCTAACTCCAAATCCCTAAATTCTCAATTTCACCCTCGGTCCCCGAATGCTGAACAAGCACACCACAAACATCACCTTTTGAGTAATCGACATCCTTAAGATTCATGGTGGCAACCTCGAGATTAAAACCAGCAGCCCTTGTCTTGCATATATCAATTGTTTGAGGATGACAATTACTTGCAATGACAAAAGTCTTCTTTTTGCCTTTATGGATGTTGTTACACATAGACATTGCCTCAACAGCCGCAGTTCCTATTAAAAGATCAATTAATTAACAACATGCACAAAACACACATTACCTATAGCATGCACCCAGGATACAATTCAATTCCGCTACGGTTTCATCGATTCCCATGTTTGTGTACGAAGAACAAAAGCAGAAAAAAATAAAGCAAGAAGATGAACAAGAAGAAGAAACAGAGGGGTTAGAATGCGTGATTTGTTGAAGCATGATACAAAAATATATGCATGAGCCTGTAGAAAAAACAGATTTTTAGACTCAAGAAGACTCTAGAAAGAAAGAGATAGAGACGAGAGAGATAATGCAGACTTGGATCCACCGCTCCCTCACGGAGCTGTGTCGTCCTGTCCTCGTTGTCCCATCGTCATTAGATCTTGTCTTTTGTGCTCGCTATTTCAGCTCTGGTTATAATCCTTCCTGCTCACTGGTTCTGCTCCTCGTTTCTACGCCGTCAGCTTATCATCGTCTTTGTCAAATAGACAGTCGCCCTTCGTGTGAGTGAGAGAGATTGCTCCTCAGATCTTGTCTCTGCCTTTCAATCTTCGGATTTGTGCCCACCAACTTGATTTATTATGGGGAATTCATGCAGTCCGATGAGGATTTGGCGTTATTGAAGCAGTAGCTAGATTACGTGGAGAAGGTTTATGATTCTGACCCAGCTTTGCAAAAGTTTGCTCTTGATGGATGCATAAAAAGAATAAAATCTAAAATATAGATGGGCAAAATGGTCCAAAATGTTATTTCTTAAACCCAAATTAAATTTTAGGGATCATTTTGACAACAAAAAAAGGTTGTGACCAAATTCATTTTGACCCAAAACCTTTATGACTAAAAATATACTTATCCCTATATATTATTAATTAGATAAGCTGATGAAATATATTTCATGATCTTCTTTTACATAGGAAAAACTTTTTTTCCGTGGTATTTCCTAAACCAACAAGCCGATACTACAAGAAACGCGCTCGTTACCAACGGATTTGAGCTTCATTTAAGAAGATATTACTGGCCAATAAATTGTTATATATACATAAGATGAGATTCGAACTCTCAACACTTAACTGAACTAATAAATTAACACTAGGCCAACCCAACTTATTAAAATTGCGATCCATATCAGAGGTAACTTTGGATCGGGATATCTCGTATGTTGAAAACTAATTAAGCCTAACACAACACTAATACACGTTATATTCGATCAAATTTAGCTGTTTTTGTTATGTTACGTCAAATTTTGGCTTTATCAAATTGGAAAGAGCTAGGGAGAAGAGAGAGAAAGAAAAGATTTTCAAGAGAAGTCTGAGAAGAGGTTTTGGAAAGTAAGAACGGTAAGTCTATAACGAAGAACTAGAGTGTGTGAAAAATAGAGAAAACTAAACTTGTGGGCACTAAAGTTGAGGAAACTCCAAAGAAACTAGAAAAGCAACCTTCTGAGTTCTGAGATTAACAAGAGGAACAGGAAAAAGTTGCTAAAGTTCAAGAACATTTTACTAAAACCACTAATTCCATAGAAGAAAAAGAGGCAAAATGAGAGGTGGAGACATTGGAAGAGACCAATAATGTTGAATCAGGTTATGCAGGAACAGAGAAAGCAGAGCGTGTGGCTAATAAAGACTAAAGTGCTGAATCAATACATGCATGTTTAGTTCAATTTAGGTATCGGACATGTATGGGTATCGGCTGCCTCGTCCTGCCGCATATGATAATAAATATAATTTTACTTAATTTTTGCAAATTTATATATAATTTTATGATTATTTTGGTAATTTAAAAAATTCCTAGATATTATCAATCTTCCATTAATCATGTTATAAACAATATTTATTAATTCAGTTTGATTTGTTTATCTTTATACATGTAACTGTGAGTTTGGGTATGTGAGAAATTTGTGTATGGGGCAAAAATTTAAATACTCGTGAATGATGGAGGGTGTAATACGCAGTGTTCTAAAAACAAAACCAGACCAGGTGGTTCAACCGAGTTAACTAATAACCAGTCCATCGATCGACTCAATTTTATTGAATTGCATAAAATCGATGAATAATCAATCAAATCAACGGTTAACTGGTGAATCGGTTAAATCTGCTCGGCTATTAAGAAAAAAATAATTTTTTATTTTTACTTTTTAATTTTATATTATATTTTAAATAATTTTATTTTATATTTAAGTAAATCGATTAGACTACGGTTCCACCACGATTAACGAATAAACTTTTGACCCAATTATTCGACCACTTCATTGACTGATTTGGTTTTCACAACATTAGTAACAGGAAATGCATGAATGTTCGAGACAGGGAATGAGTATTTGATTATCCACCTCGACCTACACCATTATCATCTTAAAATTATAAGATTAATCCCCATGCATTTTTAGTGAGTTTATTCTAATGAGTTTTATTTTTTTATATATTACTGTCAAAATGGTGTTAATTAAAAGATTGCGCACTTTATGGATTGATTCATTATTGTCACCCAAAACCAAGGAATAAAAAGTAGCAATGGAAGTACAGACAATTAAGAGGAATAGAGAGAGAAACCAATTATCATAATAAACATTTATTAACTTTTTTAAGCCTTAAAAAAATGATAACTTGTATGTGGAGCGAGGTATACAATTTCACGAATCCTTAAATCTTAAATAGTGGCGTCGCACTTATTTAATTCACATTGCATGTCTTCATGCAAGAATTCACGTAATCATTCACCACACGCGCATCTGGAACAAGAAATCAACTATATGAGTTAGTAATTGACTTTTTTTTGTAACAATCCTATGTAATAAATATA
>JASCZI010092056.1:939-11297 GCA_036250425.1 Stylosanthes scabra
CGTTACGTGTGAAAATCGCATAAAAATGCGTACCAGTAATTTAACTGGCAGTACCGGCTTAAGTTTGTTTGGTACAGAGTATGAAGAAATTATGTATATGGAAATGACAAGAAAAATATTTAGAATGAAAATCGAAACACCTATCTTTAAAATTTTCGCCCAAAGTTGGACCAATGAGTGAAAGGACAAAAATGCCCCTCACTTAATGAGCCAAAACACATGACTCCATCTGATTGTTTATTTATTTACTTCATTCATTCTTCCTTCGTATGAAGAATGAGCTTCATATGTTCTTGAAAGAACAAGCAAACCCAAACCAAAAACATATTACACATCCAACTTCAATCCCTCATAACTTTTGATTTGGAGCTCCGATCGTCGCACCGTTTGCGGCTACGCGAAGCTCATCTCTTCCTCTTCGATTTTATCCGATTAATTTGGTGAGTAACTCGAAATTTCATCTCACTTTGGTCACCTCAATTCTAAACACGAAAATAGGTTTTAGGTATATTGAAATTTTTGTGATTTTGATGTTATAGGAATTTTCTAGCTTGAGTTCTTGCTAGGTTTCATCACCAATTTCAGTTGGCAAAGGTAAGAACCATATTTGCTATTGGTTCAGCCATTTTATGAAATCCTAGAGTTGAGAATTTTGTGCAATTTTATGATATAGTGTTAGCTTGATTAAATTGAAGCTTGAAATTTCTTGTTGGTACCTTGGACTTGAAGAATTGAGAGTGGGGAATTCCAATTCGGTAAAATTCAGGAATTAAGGGCTGATTTTTACTTCCTAGAGGTACGTTTTAAGTTTCGTTTAAATACCATGTAATGTGACATGAAATCCTAGGCTAGAGGACTTAAGATTGTTGTTGGAATTATGTTGAAGTTGCAGATTTTTCAGAGGCAATTGTTTGGACAACAACTTGTTTATTTTATTGGGAGTGATTTATTCAGCTAAATTGATCCAAAACATTTTTCTATAACTCTTTGAGATGTTGGAAATGTCCCATTTAAATTTCAGAATTTTTGGATGTATGGTTTGTAAGTTATGAATTTTTAAAGTTAGGTGTTTTCATGAAAAACTGGTGCTGTCTGAAATTCAGGACAGCAACTTCTAATTTGAATATATTATAATCTATAAATTATTTTGACATGAAACCAAAAATGACAGCTTTGTACATGAGTCAAGAACGTTGTTGTAAAATTTTAGGGGAATCCAACGTTTGTAGAATTTTATAAAAATAAATTACTGAAGCTGGTTTATGGTGTATAAAACTGATTTGGTTAGAACTTTTGCAGAACTTTGAGAAATTATATCTCTTAGTATTTAAACTGTTTTCATTTGAAACCAAATGGAATTTTTTGATATATGAGTTCCCTGTATTTCTGTAAAGTTTCATAACGTTTGAGTGAAAGTGTGATTTTTAACAAAATTTTTACTTACTGCAGTTCAGCAGTACTATCACAGAAAACTCTTTTAATTAAACTAGTTTGCAATAATTATTGCGAGCAGCTCGGTCACTCAAATGACTTGGAACCAAATGGAATTACTTATTTAAGGTGTTTAATATCATGGATTAAAAGGATATGATGTTAGTTAGTATGGTTGATTTTATACGAATTTTCTAAATTATTACGTTTTACCAAAAAGTTGATTTTGATCAATTTTCTTTGAGTTGTATCTCGACCCTCAGAATTGGGAATTTGTATGAGATTTGTTTTGGAATTAATAAGGAGATTGAAACTGAATGAATAGCACTTGTGAGTGTTTGAGAATGAGATATTGAACTTGAATGATGATTAAATGATGATGATATGCTATTGCCTGGGTAAATGCAAGGATTGTGGTTCGCCCCACTTGCTCCGGGACAATATGTGAGACCTTGCTGACCCTCCGTCGCAAGATGTGGCCGGACACTTAGACCTTTTCGGATTGATTCTCCCTTGAGATGAATTGAAATATATCATGCATGATATTTATTGAATATGAGATATACCTCTTGGGGATGCGTGCACCGAGGGACGGTCCATGGTTAGCTACCGGACCAGTCGGGTTTGGCCATATAACCGACTAGATGAGCTCATCGGCCATAGGGCAGACATGCATCATTTGCATTTGTATGTTTTGTTTGAGTTTGTATTTGTTTTGGTTTGCCTACATGTATATTACTATGTGATCTACCTGCTACTTGTTCTACTTGAATCTACTTGTGCTTTATTTGTTGAATTGTTTGTGTTTGAATAACTGAGAGGTCCCTCATGCTGGTGTTGGATGACGCTGAGGGCTGGTTGTTATATGGTAATTAAAAGATTGGGTATAGATGGAAACTTGTGATTAGATTATGAGTTCAATAAATGTGTTGTTTAATTTCAATTTAATAAAGACTTTAATAATGAATCGAAGTAAGTGCAAGTTTAGAAATGCTTAGAGAGTTCCTGTTATATTTTATTGTATCTTTTCGGAATTTTTACCGTACTGGGAACCCATGGGTTGGGGGTTCTCACCCGTATATATTCTCTGCTTTTTTATATGTAGGTCCTGGTGCTCCAAAGTGAGCAGGAGCTATGTTTGATAGCAGGCGAAGGAAACTTTTGAGTTCTATTTTGCTTTAGTTCTTTCCTTTTTTTTTTAAAAAAAAAACATAGATGATGTATATATATATCTTTGCTTTTGAAAACTTGCCTTAGAGGCTTTAATGTACGAGTTTGGGAGAGATAGGAACTTGTTATCAACTGTTTTACTATTGTACTCTAGCCGGCTTAAACTTCGCAGGTCGTGACTAGAGACTATTATATATGTATTGTATATTGTTCGAATGCAGTTATGTCGTTACGTGTGATACGCGCTTGCGAATTTTCTTTTTAATCAATTTTTCATTGCTCCTTGATTAATACTTCTTTCTAAATAAATATGTATTATATTTCTATAGTTGAGTCGTACCACCATATTATTACTATTCTTATGAACTATAGTATAAGGATATGGATAATAGGGTGTTACACATTTAATAGCATGCACTAATTAGCATTATTTTCTAATTAATATTAACAATGAATTTAATATCATTTATTTATATCATGTTAGAAAAGGAGAGAGAACACACAACAGAAAAAAAGATTTATGTATTAGAATTGTATAAAAGTTGTGTGTATCTCACAATATAATAGATTAACCTAATAGGTAAAGAGAGAATCATATATCCTATAATTATGAGAAATATCAAATTAATAAACCCAAATATTATAATTGAACTAATTGATTCTAATATATTCTAACATGAGTAATATCAAACTAATAAACTCATAATACTAATTGATATTGATTGATATCAATATACTCTAACATGAGAAATATCAAACTAATAAACCCAAATATTATAATTGATATTAATTGATTCTAATATATTCTTATATATCAAATAAAAGTTTATACAAATTTTTAAATGAATAATTTTTTAATTTTGCAATATCAAAAAAATGAATTTACATAATAATGATATAAAACTTTAATCATTGAAAACAATTAATTTTTTCGGCATCAAATCAAGTATATTTAATATGTATGATTACTTAATTGAATTAAAAAATAACAGTTAAATACAATTAATATATAAATAAAATTATGATAATAATAGCGGAGCTTAGTGGAAACGAAGGAATTATGATAATAATAGCGGAGCTTAGTGGAAACGAAGGGGGCATATTTTGTAAAACTTTTAGTAGTAATATTTTATGAAAGACCTAATAGTCTAAATAGTTCAAATAAATTGAAATAAATGTGAGGATGTGGAAGTTGTGACTTCAATACTCACATTCCTTAGCTTCTATTTCTTTTTTCTTTTGTCATAATTTTCAATGTTCTTTGATCATTCATTCGTCCTTTCTTTTCCCTTCTTTTGGACTTCATTATTAATTTTGGCATTCATTCTTACTTAAAAAAATCTGATACTAAGATATTTCTGTTTGGTGACTCGGTATTTAGAGATATAAAATTAAATATTTTATTTAATAAAATCACTCAAAAATAAGATATTTTTGTTTGGTGATTTAGTATTCAGAAATTTGAAATTAAGTATTTTATTTAATAAAATTACTCAAAAATAATAAAATATCTTATTTAAAAAAAAAACAGATCACTCAAAAATAAGATATTAAGATATTTCTATTTGGTGACTCGGTATTTAGAGATTTGAAATTAAGTATTTTATTTAATAAAATCACTTAAAAATAAGATATTTTTGTTTGGTGATTTAGTATTTAGAGATTTGAAATTAAGTATTTTATTTAATAAATCACTCAAAAATAATAAAATATCTTATTTAAAAAAAACAAATCATATTATATTATATCTATATAACTATCTAATCAAATATTACTATATCATAAAATAAACAAATTTTATTATATCCTAAACAAATTTTTTTATATAATAATATATCGCGCTCCAATAAAAAAATTATTGTGCATTGCACGAAGTCACAGACACCATTATGTGTAAATCTAAATTATAAAAATAAATTGAATATTTTTATTTATTTAATTTAATGTTATTTTATATTTTATTAGTTTTTTAATCTAATTTTTATACTACATAAAAATAATTAATAACAAGTTTTATTGTTATTTTATTCATGTAAAAAAATTTATAAATTGTAATTCTAAAAATTTTATCTTTCAAATACAAGTTGCTAGCAAATATATTATCTCCTAATTTTTTTGGAAAATTAGATAATCTTTTAGTTGATTTTTTGGTTGGAAGTTCAAAAATTTTACATACAAGTTTTGGAATCCCAAACAATTCCTCCAAGCTCCGCCGCTGTTTAATTACAAATATTTATAGTGTATATTATTTATTTTACTTAACTACTTTTCGTTAAAAAAAAAATTCTAAGAATTTTTAGTAACATTCTTGCTTACTATTATTTTTTCATTTTTAATAATTTTTTTCAAATGAATTGTCCAAAATATTTTAAGCATATTTAACTTCTTGCTAAGTATATATTTCAATCTATCATAATTAATAAAGGATTTTTTTTTATAATTTTATGATATATTTTTGTGTTTTTATTCTCAATCAATTTTCTCTAATTTTTATCTTTAATTATTTCCAAACACAAATAAATAAAGCAAACTTTAAAATTACATTATAGAGTATCATCTCTCATAAGTATAAATAAAAATATAAAAAAAATATTTTATTCACTAAAATTAATTAATGTGTATTTTATATTTTAATATATAATTTATTTTAAAATAATATAGCACTTTTAAATATGTACTACTTATATAAAAAAATGTATCATATAGTATAATTAATTAATTAGTTTAGCTTGGGGATCTCAATTTAGTTATCGGGAAAATATGAATAAGTATTGAGTTTCTTAAATTGTTGGTTGATTTCTTTTCGTTGGTCTAGCGTTATCCATAAAATTTTCATCTTTTCTCATTTCCTATAAATCTTTTTTAATATTAAAAAAGTATATAACAATAATATATATAAAATATTGCCTATATCCTTATTCCTTAGTCATAAATAAATAAATTGGAAAACCCGGGCTTTTGATTAGTGGAAAGTAGTTGCAAATTTGCAATTGATAGCACATGGCAGACCCCAGTGACTGTGTTCCTTAGTTGACCCTTGAAACTTGAATAATAATATTGTGAGGGTGCTGACAAAATAACACCCAGGACTTATTTTCAGGTTAGCTGTTGTTGTATTACTATTTAGGAGCCCATGTATTTCAATTTACCAAAAGCCAGAAATGATAGAGGATTTTCATGTCAACATTTCAGTTCGCCAATGCTTTCAGAAGTGAATCTGACTCTGCGGTGGTTGACTTGTTAGACTCATTCAAGACATTGTAATGAGTTTATATGCCACAACAAGATTTGGATCAGTACATGTGAATTGTGAAGTAAGCCCCCGGATTTTCTCATGAGTTTAATATGATTCATTTTAATAATAGCTGGTGGCTGGGGCTAGACTAGAGTCGTAGTAATTATTTTTGTGCTGGGTCATCAAATAGTATTCTTTATATAAATAAAGCCTTTTGCAACTTGGAATATAATACCATAAAAAAAATTATGTAGTTATCTATTCAATGATTTGTCAAGTTGTCAAATTGTGTCACATAAATTATTCAAGATACAGGGGAATAATGTGAGCACTTCCATAAAGCACACATATGAACAAAGACTCAATTATACATTATAGACAATGCCAGTCAAAGAAATTGAACTCAATTTCTGACACCATAGAAACAAAAAAAATAATGGAATAGCTACCATCTACAAAACCTTCTACACACGCTTTATTATTTGGATTCAAATGTACGAGAATTTCATTGTAAATACGAGGATAAATTATTCTTTCTGTGCTTAAGATTTCTTAATATTCATAATATTTTCGATTTATATTAAAAATGAACTCTAATTCTATCTAAAATGTTAGGAATAAAATTGAAAATATTTAAAGATGATTTTAACACAAAATCAAAAACATCAGAGAGGAAAACATACTTCATTGACTTCTCAATGGTTACCGTCCACCGTAAACAAGACTAGTAGTAATGGCCGGCGGCGATTCAACGGAGCAATGTGGTTGTTGCTCGGCGTTTGACCGTTGTGGAAGAACAATATTATGATGCATATCTTTAGGAAGTTCTGGTAATGGAGCCTCAAGCTGAAGAACCTTAATAACTTGTGCTGCCTTTGGCCTTTCCTTAACATCAGGGTGTGTACACCATAACCCCACAGTAAGCAAACTCATCATCTCATTCACATTAAAGTCCTTACTCAACCTCTCATCAGCACCATCCATAAGATTCCCATCAACATAAAGCTGCCATATCCAACTTGTTATTGGCACATGAAACTCCCCATCCCTAAAAGTCCTTCTCCCACTTGCAATCTCCAATGCCACAACCCCAAAGCTATACATATCAGACTCCTTGCTTGCCCTCCCTCCATTGATATATTCAGGAGCCAAGTACCCATATGTTCCCACAACCCCTGTCCTTTGAGTCCTTAACCTTGGATCCATCAATTTCGCCATGCCGAAATCACCAAGCTTAGTGCTAAAATCATTGTCTAGAAGCACATTAGCTGACTTAATATCTCTATGAAGAACGCATTGCTCTGCATCTTCATGGAGATAATGAAGCGCCTTTGCCACGCCTATTGCCGCCTTGTACCTCAAATTCCATGGCAGGCTCTTCTTGTTACCGAAAAGGTGACTGTCAAGGCTTCCGTTCGGCATGTACTCGAAAACAAGCAGCAATTCACCTTCCTCATGGCACCAACCTATGAATTGGACCAAGTTCTTGTGAATCAAACGGCTTATGATCCTTACCTCGTTGTTGAAAACTCTCTCCGAGTTTTCGAAGTCGGCGAAGATCCTCTTCACAGCGACAACTCTGCCTAGATAGCTCAAGACGCCTTTGTAGACTTCTCCTGACCCTCCTTGTCCGAGCCTCTTGTCATCTGCGAAACTGTCAGTGGCCGCAACCAGCTCTTTGTAGTCGAATCTCCTTGGGAAAGTTGCTCTGTCGAGATCAAACTCGACAGAGCACTGTCCAGAGTAGTATTCGCCGCCGCCTTCGACATTAGTCCTCTTTCTCCTCTTCTTGATGATCAAGCAACCAACAGTAACCGCTACAGACAATAAAACAATTGTAACCACTACAGGGACAACCACCACAACAAAGTTCAGCTTCTTGTTTTGAGCCTTCCCCATTTCCCCACCCAAAGTTGAATGAAACTCCCAAGAATAAATAACGTTTCGCTCGGTGGATAACCCAGTCGAGGACGAAAACCCCAAGTTCACCCACTCTGGAAGAGCTTGCATGAGGTCAATGTTGTAAGACAAAGAACTCGGAGAAGAATTATTGGAGGTGGACGCAGTCGCAGCAGTTTTGTTACTGCGACTGGTTCCACTGAACGACCAGGACACTGCGAGTGTCTTGGTCGAACCGTCGTAAGAAATCAAAGCGAAACACTTCACACCAAGGTTGTTGTCAATATCAAACCTAGCAGTAGCAAGTGAAGTAAGGGAGTTATCATCAATCCCCACATGCTGAAATGGTGGGTCAATTGAGCCAATAAAAGTGTCAAACTCAACCGCCACAACATGGTTTTGTGGTTGGTTGTTGAGGTTGGTTGTTGCATTGAAGAGAGCAAAAGTTCCACCAGCTGAATTTGGTGGGATTTGGTAGCCAAGAGGTGCCAAATAGAAGACAAAACCATCACCGATCTTTGTGTCGTTGACTGCATCAATGGTGAATGTGAAGCTTGTGGAGAAGCTTGTGAGAGCTTTGGTGGCTGAATCCCAAAGGTGAAGGGGTTGGGCGTAGATGGCACGGCCAACCCTGAAGTCATAGATGACTTTGTTGAGGTCGATGGATCCATTGCTGGATCTTGCATCACCTTCATATGCCATTTGGGTTGCACTAGCAGGGTCATCAAAGTTGGTTATGTTGAAGGATAATGGTTGAACGAAAATTGGAAGGCAAGAGAGGCCGATTAGAAGAAGAAGAAGATGCAGAATGGAAGGAACATGATTATTGAAGAAGTGAGAAAAAGATAGAGAAGCCATTGAAATTGAAAGTTCAGAAGCAGCCGTAGCCATCATTCATGTATGTTATATATGTCACATAATGGAAGTTGTTAAAAGCCAGGATTTTTTATTTTTTTATAAAAATATACTAGCAAGAGATTCGAATTTAAGATCTCTATTAGAGAAGGAACAATATGCTATAACTCGTTCATTGAGTTAGTTTGTATTTTGTTTATTATTTTATATATCTAACTATGAAATCAATTTCGCTAAGTAGATTTTTTTTTTTGAAAAAAAAACATTTAAATGGTTATATTTTTAATACACTCTCTTGTATAAGAAGTATTTTAAGTTTACATCAATTTTGTGTTCATTATACTAATGTTTTTAATAAGATGGAACTTTAATTCTTTAAGTTATAGAATCTTTAGTACTATATCATAAAATTAATTTTAATAAAAATTTAAACTAAGACAAGTGAATAATAACGTTTCCTATATATACCTCACATATTTATTACTTGATTATTAATGTAGTATATTTATTAACTTTCTCAACTTTTATCCGTTGCACATTGAACAAATTGGAATTTTATATTATTAATAAGGTTACTTCTTTATATACGTATAGTGACATAGAAAGATATAGATGTTAGGTGCTTTGAATTGCCTGTCCTCAGGTGCATGGATCTATGGCGTATACTTAATTGGACTACTTGACCAATTGATAAGCTTGCCTTTTTTGTGCTTACCACTTTTCTACTCTAGAGTATTAGAGTACACCAATTTTTTTTAAAATTTAAATAGATTGTCATGTATTATCTATATTTACTTCTGTTTTCAAAGAGGATAATTAGAAAAACACATACATGTTATTAATTACTTCTAATATACCTAATTATTCTAATAATTATTAAAAAAAATGTAAAATATAATAATATTGGGCTGCTATATGCTACTTTATATATTGTCTTTCACAAATTTTTAAATGTAATTTGGCGTGGGACATTGAAAAGGATTATGTAGGAAGGCTGAAGGTCAAAGTTCATGAAAAGAACAACTTCTATAAACATACATTAGGGGAGAATTGACTTTATATATATATGTCACACGTTTTAAAACATATCTCAAGTTAATATATGTATGCCACCTAATAGTGTGTCATAAAAAATTCGTTCAACCAAAGTGTATGAGAAATGGACCAGGGTCGGACCACTATTCAAGTCAAAAGTAACCAGCAAAAGTCATTTTATTTGGATTTAATATTTGTTTATAATTTGATGTTGAAATTATTATTAATTGATATATTCAATTTATAAAATATTTATAATTTTTAAATTTGATCAATGCTTATTACTTTTACATATTGTTAACATATTATACTTTTATTTAGTATTATTGCTTCAATAGTTATAAAAAAAAATTTAAATTTTGGAAGCCAATATATTTAGAACATATTTTATTTAATGATAATAGTAAATGAGTTATGGATGACAATATCTTTTTTAATTTCAAATGATAATATTTTTAATTTTAGATGATAACTTAATTATTAGCTTTCTAAGAGCTTCTTAGTATTGATTTCGTAATACTATTATATAAAAAAATATTAACAAACCATTAATGCGTAAAAATAATTTAGCTAAAAATGTCAAAAATAAATATTATTACAAGAGGATAATTTAGTCAAAATTTCAATCAGATCGGCACATAAAAATTCAAATCAAATCGCATTGGATATATATATATATATATATATATATATATATATATATATATATATATATATATATATATATATATCT
>JASCZI010092061.1:0-11342 GCA_036250425.1 Stylosanthes scabra
GTCTCACTGACATTGCGCCGGCAGCCCCCATGTTGCGCAGAAGGACACACTTCAACTCCTCCAACGTATTAACGGGTTGCATCTGAAACACAACAGGACTTACGGATCGAAACCAAATTCCATCCGCATCCCTGCCCATCTCACCATTTGAATATAGAGTAACAACCACGAAATCACTAATATTCATGGTTTTTGGG
This sequence comes from Stylosanthes scabra, assembly GCA_036250425.1. NCBI lineage: Eukaryota > Viridiplantae > Streptophyta > Magnoliopsida > Fabales > Fabaceae > Stylosanthes > Stylosanthes scabra. Next base: position 198 of record JASCZI010092061.1, read on the forward strand.
GAGCAAACTCGTATTATTGTGGAAGAATTTGGTGTGAGACTAGCTTGCTAAGGGCCCCTTTATATAGACTTTTTTCGAGGCTATCTCGGGCTCTGCAGTCCCGAGATACGTATCTCGGGCTCTGCAGACCCGAGATATAGTGGGAATTCGAATTTCTTATTTATCTCGGGCTCTGCAGACCCGAGATACGCTAAAACCTCATTTCGGGCTTGCAGAGCCCGAGATATGGGGGGTGTGCCTAAAATGGTAAATACCCCCAGCGGACCTATTTTGGTAAATTTCGTATTTATTTTATTTAAATAAATAAAAAACCCGGTGAATCTTGTATTATTAACTGCCCACAAATATAATAAAAACTTTGATTATCTTTTCTCCTTTAATTTAATAATCTTATTATATATATCTATAGTAGGCTTCATATATTTTTGTTCCATGAGATTTTTATTTGCATCAAATAATACTTATGGATCCAAAGACAAAGACAGAAATAATAATGTTTTCGTCGTCCTCCTTCACGTCCTCGTCGTCGTCCTTGTCATCGCCAACAAAATGGACTTGCAAGCATTGCAATAGGAAATTCAATTGTGGAAGAGCTTTAGGAGGTCATATGAGAACTCATAACACCAAAATAAAATTCTCCAACAACAAGAAGACACCAAAAACACCAAAAAGAAAGAGAAATAATAATAATAATAATCACTTTTTATTATTAAGTTGGAAGGTTCACAAGAAGAGAGGAGGCAACCAACAACAAATAGTGAAAGAAGAAAGCAAGAAGCCAAAGACACAAGAAGAAGAAGAAAAGGAAGAACAAGAAAGAGAAAGAAATAGTGATAATGATGATGATGATGATCAAGAAGAGAAGAAAAGGTTGTTAGAGAGGTTGAAAGAATTTGAAGAAGTAGGGCACAAGATTTCAAGAAGGATTAGAGAAACATTTGTTTGTCACACTTGTAGGATGGTGTTCCCAACATTTCATGCAGCGGGTTGCCATGTTCATGATGATGAGAAGAAGATCAAGAATCTTTTTTCTTCTAATCCATTGTCATCACCAACAACAACAACTGAAGAAGATGATAACAAGAAAGCTGGTAATTTGGTTATTAATAATGCTAATGAACATGTCAAAAATAATAGTGATGAGTCTAAAATCAATAATAATAATAATGGAGTTGTGGTCAATAATTCAAATAATAATAATAATCCTCCTACTAGAATATTAGATTTTGATCTCAATGAGTTGCCTCATGTGGAGGAAGAAGATAAATAATATATGACTATGAAATGTCTTCAATCTAAATTATATTTTTCGTTTTCATTATTATTATTATTTTTATATCTTCTTAAATTTTAAATGTCTCTCATATGTCTATGTATACTTGATATGTTATTTATCATATATATAGTCATGATTATATGTAAATTCTAAAGAACAATGCTATGTAGTCAATAAATTGACTAATAAAAATTGATCATCTAAAATTGAAAAATAGATCATCCATAAAAATAAAAAACTAATAACTCAGACAAATAAAATCGATCATTCAAAATACAAAAATAGGTCATTCATACAAATAAAATAAATCAACCAACAAAATAAAATGAATGAACTTTTTACTCACCGTCAACACCCTCTCCACCCATGTGTTCTCACCCAAGACGATCTCAAGAAGCTCGTTGCAGGCAAGTCCCGACGAAAGCAGTGCAAGATCTGACCTTCAAAGGCACTACAACACTGAGAATCAAGGCATTGAGGGCAGGGGACGTTCGAACTGACAGAGAGAAAAAAAGAAAGGGTCGTCGGTAGTGCTGCGTTAGGAATTCTGCGGCAGCGAGCTTGGAGGCTTGCTGGTGGCGGCACTGCCTGCTTGGTAGCGGAGGCACAAAGCGTGCGTTAGTAAAAATCCGTTGGCGCTGAATAGGGGTTTGGAGGCTTCATCAACAGAATGAGATGGGAGAGAAGAAGAAGACGAAAGTTGCGGCACAGTGGTGATAGGGGATGAAGGAGTATTAGGTTAATTGGTTGTTTCCTTTATTGTCTACAAATACCTCTTCAATACTAAATAATAATAGGTAGACGTTGTTAAAACTTGTGCTGTCAAGTGAGATGTGTTAAAAGTAGATCAACTTTTAATTATATAGTAAAAAATCAACCAGCGTTAAACATATAAACAAATAATAATTGATATAAACTATATATTAAAATATAAAATAAACATTTAAAATATGTAAAATAACACGTATACATGACACAAATATATAAATTTGATAACTGAACTTTAATATTAATAAAATATTTTTGTTTACCAATAATAACAATATACTAGCGTAGCAACAATGAAATGAAAAAGAAAAATGTATAATTGATATAATTTTACTCTTAATTAAAAAATAGTTATTTACATCAGAAAAAATATTCAATGAAAAATTCCCAAATTCACATAAATTATGAGAAATGATGGGATCTCTCTTCACTAAAGGTCTTTATAACATAAGTCATGTCACATGAGTCACCAGAATAAAACAACTGCAGAAATAAATAAATAAATAAATAAATAAATAAATAAGAGAAAAAAAATCAATTTTCATATAAGAATATACATTACTACGAAGAAGAAGAAAATAAGAATTTGCAAACAAAAAATCATATGAAGAATAATAAGTCATTAATTTTTAAATATGAATCTATCTATACCTTTTTAATTCAACGGAAGTTGGTGGCTGGACATTATTCATAAATCTGGTAGATCATCAAAGAAATCATCCTTCATCAAATCTGGAAAAAGACCACCATAGTTATTATTATTATAAAGACCACCAAAGGAATGCTGTATATTGAGGCCTTTCAAATCAGAATCAGCTGTTGCTTGTGGCTGAGGAAGAAGTGATGATGGCGATGATGGCAGGGGTGTTTCTGTAATTTGGAAAGGAAGAAGTGGTGTGGTGGTGGGATGTTTCTGTAATTTGGAGTGAAGGAAGCTCATCTTTCATGCCACTTCATGATGCATTAGAACATGCATTGTTGTTGTCATTGTGATTGTTATTATGATTATTAGAAGAAGTAAATATATTTGACAGTTTATCATATTCCTTGTCCTCAAATGTGGCATTAGCATCAAATTCATCAACATTGCTGGGTTTAAGATACACTTTTTTTATTAGTCCAACTTTTTTAAAGCATCACACTAATATATGAAAAGGAGAGAATTTTTCTGAAGAGAAAAAATGAAGAGAACAAAGAGAAGAATTATAAACAATTGAATTAGAATGTAGATATAGGACTTGGATAAGATTTACAATCATTTTGACCACTTAATTTGATTTCTCTTAATCTTTTCACCATTTTTACTTCACCATAGTATGCACTTACAGATATATGACAACAAATTTTTAGTATAAGAAATTTAATACTTTGTCTAAATTATAGGAGACTTTGTAATTTGTATATTTATAGAAAGCTACAAGTATAATAAATATTTAATTGTGGGTTTGAATGAATTAATTGCAGGTAAAGAAAAATTAATTCTCTCCAAAACTTCCAATAAGAGGACACCGCAAAGAAGATAATATGGATTGCCACGGCGACGGCAGCGATTGGTTACCAGCTGAAAAAGGATTTAAATGTAAGATTTATGAAAAGTATTTTGCAACATTTCAAGGCCTAATAAAAGGATAGGTCAAGCCACAACAAAGAGAAGAAAAACAAGAGTCACAAGGATGATGATGGTGGTGGTGAAAAACAATTAAAGACTTCAGAAAATATTACAAAAGAAGAATTAATAAGTGAAACTTTTTTTAGATAGTTCGAAGTCTCAAACCAGAGAGGTTTAATTTGAATGAGCCACCAGAGAATAATAATATGAAAGATGAAACATATTAGTATATGTTCATCATTTTCATGTATATCCAAACATGTTTATTAAATGGGTAAAGTATTATTTTCGTCATAATATTTGTGGTAAGTCAAAATGTCTTTAACGTTTAAAACGTCCCATTTGTATTCTTAACGTTTTAAAATCATATCAATTTTATCCTATTCAAAGGCGGATCTAGGGTAGGCGAGTTTTGGCCTTGGTCCCCCAGCTTTTTTCAAAACTTTTATATATAAAATATGTTGTTAACAAATATCATAATAAACTTTCTATTCCGGTGGCTAGCTTGCACCAAGTACTATCTTACTTACATGAGTTCAAGTCTCTCTTGTTTCTCTTTTATTAATTTTTTTTTGTCTTCATATTAAATAAATTATTTATTATAGATATATTTCACTGTTTATTAATTTTTTTTGTTGGTCTTCATATTAAATAAATATTTATTATAAATATATTTCACATATTATATTTGTTAATTTATTTAAGTATATAAAAATATTAAAAACAACTAATGTATACTATTTATGTTACATTTTTTATAATACTAAAGAATTAACATAAATACATTTATTAAAATTATTTTTAGTTATAAATGATCTTAAAACGTGAAATTATTATTATTATCAGTAAAGTTTTCTATTTTTTTCACTTAAACTTTTTATTAAAATTAATAAAAAGAATTAAGTGCATGCTGTCATGAAAAAAGAAAATGCTAAATAGAATGAAGATTGTTTTGATTTGACTATCATATAAACTGTTTATCATTTTATTTTTATTAATTTTCTAAAATAAATGTAAATATTTATATAGTAATTTTCATTCTCTTAATGTGAAAATCTCTTCATCCTAAATTTTACTAAGAAACTAATGTTATTAAATATATGAATAATATTTGGATTTTTAAATTTTTAGTTTTCGACCCCTCTTTACAAAATGTCTGAATCTATCAATACTTTGAACCCTATTTTCGGCCCCCGCATGGTAGATTTTTTGGATCCGCCCCCGATCCCGTATTTAATTCTATTATAATAAATTCCAACAATATTCTCTTTCAAACGCAAAATTGATTAACGAATAAATTTTTAGATGCAAATTTTTATATGATCACACTCGAACAATTCAAAAATGATAAGGCTATGGTAAATTTTTTGGATCTGTCCCTGCTCCCATCTTCAATTCCCTCCTATATGAACAATAATTCTATATGAACATTACCCTATTACAATAATTCTATATGAACAAGTAGTTTTGGCCAACCAAGTCATATATTTCTATGCTAAATAGAAGACTATTTCAATGTCAAATATAATTTTATTTATGTGCAAATTTTATACTATTTGACATCGAAATAATATTCTATTTAGAATAGAAATAAATCACCTGGTTTAACTTGATTAGCCAAAACCACTTCTTCAAATAATATTACCCTATGATCACACTCGAATAACTCAAAAATGATAAGGACATGTTTGGGTGAGAAAGAAGAAACTTTATGTGATTTTTTTTTTAATTTTTGCATCATAGACATTGATGAATGAAATAATAATAGGCACATATGAAGCAAATATGTCATTTATAACATTTTGGTATTATGAGCTATCATCTACATGCATGACTTCGTTAATATTTTTTTTAACATTACTTAATAGTGTGTTAAAATTAATATGATTTCGAAAAGTTAAAGACACAAATAAAACGTTTTAAACGTTAAGAATCTTTTAAAACTTACTCAAACATTAGAAAAAATATCAAGCTGGTCAAAAAGTTCGCATCAATAAAAAATTACTATGTATTTATAACGAATACAACATAGTGAATGTATTGTGATATTTACTTTTAAATGTGTTTGTAGTCAAACCTCATTGCCACACGTCCACTTCGCATATGTTAGTCAACCACTCTTTAATAACTGGACCAACTATTTTAAATAATCACAATATGTAAGCACTCATATATATATATATGGTAACAAATTTTTAGTATACAAAATTTAATACTTTGTTATAAACTATTATTAAAATAATTTATTATCTAAATTATAAGAGACTTTATAATTTGTATATTTATAGAAAATTACAGGTATATTAAACATTTGATTGTTCGTTTGAATGACTTAATTGTAAGTAAAAAAAAATTAGTTATCTCTCCAAAAATTTTAGTAAAAAGACAAGTGAAAAATATACACCAATTCAATAGCAGAAACAATTCTTATTTTGGATTGGATTGGTCTAGGATTCAATTTATCGATTTGAACTCATTGATTTGATCTGATTTTGATAATTATGGTTTAAATGTAAGATTTATAAGAAGTATTTTAAAACCTTTCAAGTCCAAAGAGGACACGGTCAAGCCATAACAAAGAGAAAAAAAATCAAGAGTCACAAGGATGATGATGGTGGTGGTGAAAAACAATAAAAGGCTTCAGAAAATATTATAGAAGAATTAAGTGAACCTGCAAGTTTAAAAGTACTAAGAGGGTTTGATTTAAATGAGCCACCAGAGAATAATAATATGGAAGATGGAACATGTTACTATATGTTCTTCGTTTTCATCATTTTTATCCAAACATATTTATTAAATTTATCTGGTGAAATTCCGTTACGATGATGAGATTTATGGAATTGTGTACATCTGTAATGATAATTATGACTAGTTGAATACAGCACCTCGAGCTAAAATTGAGTTTATATATTTTAATGCTATAGATGTATAGATAATTAGATATATTACATTTTAATGCATGCAAAAATGTTTATTTGAGCCACTTTTGAGTTATATATTTACAAAATTATATTGTAGGTAAGCTTTGGTTATACAGCAGAAAAGCATACATTATGACGAACTTAAGTATATTTCTTTAAAGAAATTATGATCATGGTTTTAGTCTTTTATATATATATATATATATAGTATAAAAATCGGATGCATTTTGTAATAAATGAGTGAATATATTTTGAATAAAATAAGAAAAATTTACTAAAAAGGGTAAAAATACGATGTTTTTAGTAAAAAATTTTAAAAATATATCTAATGTTTAATTAATTCAATTTTTTATCATAAGATTTTGCAGTTCCAACTTATAATATAAACGTTAGAAAAAAAATTGAAACAAATTAAACGTTAAAATTATTTTTATCCTCTAAAAATATTTGTACTCAAACCTTGTCATCACCTCTGCTTCCCATACGCTGGCAACCCACTCTTTAACCTCTTGAGGCATTGCTTTCAACCATCACACAACAAATTAATATAAAATAGTATAATATATATATTTGTTGGACCAACTTTTTTAAAACATCACTAATATGTATATAATATAAAGGTAGCTAGATATATAGTAATAAATATTTAGTATAACAAACTTAATACTTTGTTATAAATTATTATTAAAATAATTTATTGTCTAAATTATAGGAGAGTTTGTAATTTGTATATTTATAAAAAGCTACAGGTATATTAAACATTTGATTGTGGGTTTAAATGACTTAATTGCAGATAAAGAAAAACTAATTCTCCCTCCAAAAATTTCAATAACAAAATTTAAAATAATATTTTGAGTTTTTTACCATATCCTATGCATATTTATTGGTCAAGATCTACCTGTGCTAAATTCATCCACTAAAGAAAAAATAATTATAAATTTTCCAAAAAAATGAAAACAGATTTTTTTCCTTTAGTTTTTTCTTCTAGTGAATCTTGTATTATTATTAAGTGCCCACTAATATATTAAAAACTTTGACTATCTTTTCTCCTTTAATTTAATAATCTTATTATATATATCTATAGTAGGTTTCATATATTTTTGTTCCGTAAGATTTTTATTTGCATCAAATAAAATGCTTTCGTCGTCTTCCTCCTCGTCCTCGTCATCGTCCTCGTTGTCGTCCCTGTGTTTGCCAACAAAATGGGCTTGCAAGCATTGCAATAAGAAATTTAATTGTGGAAGAGCTTTAGAGGGTTATATAAGAACTCATAACACCAAAATGAGATTCTCCAACGACAAAAAGACACCAAAAACACCAAAAAGAAAGAGAAGTAATAATAATAATAATTTTTTATTATTAAGCTGGAAGGTTCACAAGAAGAGAGGAAACAACCAACAACAAATAGTAGTGGAAGAAGAAAGCAAGAAGTCAAAGACACAACAAAAAGAAGAAAGAAATAGTGATGATGATGAAGATCAAGAAGAGAAGAAAAGGTTGTTAGAGAGGTTGAAAGAATTTGAAGAAGCAGGGCATAAGATTTCAAGAAGGATTAGAGAAAGATTTGTTTGTCACACTTGCAAGATGGTGTTCCCAACATTTCATGCAGTGGGTTGCCATGTTTATAATGAGGAGAAGAAGATTAAGAATCTTTCTTCTTCTAATCCAATGTCATCACCACCAATAACAGCCAATGAAGAGGATGATAAGAAGAAAGCTGGTAAGTTAGTTACTAATAATAATGCTAATGATGAACATGTCAAAAATAATAGTGATGAGTCTAAAATCAATAATAATAATAATAATGGAGTAGTGGTCAATAATTCAAATAATAATAATAATCCTCCTACTAGAATGTTAGATTTTGATCTCAACGAGTTGCTTCATGTGGAGGAGGAAGATAAATGATATATTTTTGGGTCGTGTCCAGAGATGACGTAAATAAATGATATATGATTATGAGATGTCGTCAACCTAAAATATAATTTCTGTTTTCATTATTGTTGTTATTATTATTATTATTATTATCATTATTCGTATATCTTCTTAAATTTTAAATTTCTTCATATATATATATATATATATATATATATATACTTGATGTGTTGTTTATCATATATATAGTCATGGTTATGTATAAATTCGATCTAAAGAACATGCTATGTAGGCAATAAATTGATAATCAATAATGACTAATAAAAATTAATCATCTAAAATCAAAAAATAAATTATTCAAAAAAATAAAAATCAATCATCCCGATAAATAAAACCGATTATTTAAAATTAAAAAATAAATCATTCATACCAATAAAATAGTCATCTAACAAAATAGAATGAATGAACTTTTTCCTCACCGTCAGGGCTGTCTCTGGTCCGCCCCTGTCCTCGCCCAACATGATCTCAAGAAGCTCGTTGTCAATGGATGAATGAAATAGGAGCAGTGCGAAATATGAGCTTCAAAGACATTATAACGCTAAGAAATTGAGGCAGAGAGGGAAGGGGACGTTCGAATTGAAAGAGAGACAAGAAGAAAGGGTTGCCGACAGTGTTGCGATGGGAACTCTACAGCGGCGAGAGGGGCTTGGAGGCTTTGTGAACAGACTGAGACGGGAAAGAAGTAGAAGACGGAAGTTGCGGCGCAATGGTGGTAGGGGATGGCTCGTGTGCAATAATGAAAGAGACAGAAGGAATGGAATATTAGGTTAATTAGTTGTTTTCTTTATTATCTACGAAGACTTCCTCAATACTAAATAATTATTGATAAACATTATCAAAACTTGTGCTGTCAAGTAAGATGTGTTAAAAATAAATTAACTTTTGATTTAGACATATAAAGAAAATAATAACGAATATAAAATATATATTAAAATATAAAATAAATATTTAAAATACGTGAAATAATATGTATACATGACACATACATAAATGTGATAATTAAACTTTAGTATGCAGAAAATATTTTTGTTTACCAATAATGACAATATACTAGCGCAATAACAATTAAATTGAAAAGAAAAATGTACAATTAATATAATTGTGCTCTTAATTAGAAAATAGTTAATTACATCAGAAAATCTCTTAAATAAAAAATTCTCAAATTCATATAAGTTATGAAAAATGATGGGATCTCTTTTCACTGAAGATTTTTACAACATAAGTCATGTCACATGAGTCACCAGAAGAAAACAACTGCATAAACAAAAAATAAATAAATAAATAAATAAGAGAGAAAAAAAATAATTTTTTTATAAGAACTTACATTATTAGGAAGAAAAAGAAAAAATAAATGAAATTGCAAACAAAAAACCATATGAAGAATAATAAACCATTAATTTTAAAATATGAGTCTATCTGTTTATACCTTTTTAATTCAAGGGAAGTTGGTGGCTGGGCATTATTCATAACTCTGGTAAGTCATCAAAGAAATCATCGTCTATCAAATCTGAAAAAAGATCACCATAGTTATCATCATTACAAGGACCACCCCATTGATCTGTCTCCAAAAGAATGCTATTGAGGCCTTTCAAATCAGAATCAGCTGTTGCTTGTGGCTGAGGAAGAAGTGGTGATGGCGATAATGGCGGCGGCGGCTCGGGTGTTTCTGTAACTTGGAGAGGAAGAAGTGGTAATGATGGTGAGGGTGCTTTTGTAATTTGGAGTGAAGGAAGCTCATCTTTCATGCGACTTGATGATGCATTAGAACATGCATTGTTGTTGTTATTGTTATGATCATTAGAATAGGTAAATATTTTTGACAGTTCATCACATTCCTTGTCCTCAAATGTGGCATCAGCATCAAATTCATCAACATTGCTGGGTTTAATAAAAAACGTTAATTACATGAATAAAAAATTTGATAATATTATTTGTACATTTATTTTGGTCAATCAAGTTCAATTAAATTATTTATTTATTTTTGTTCTTAATAGAAGACATATCAAATAATATAAAAATAACACCGAAATAAACTTTTATTTAATATAAAATAAATAACTTGGATGGACTTGATTGATAAAAATAAATGTATACCTAGAATTATTATAAAACAATTATTATATTATCTAATTTATTTACTTTTAATACTTATTTTATACAAACTTTAGTGTAATATATATAAACTAATTAACTATATAGCGAAAATGACTAATAATAAGATTTGCAATTTCACAATAACAATAATGAATATCAAGACTAAGGTATATAATAAATCACTCACCAATCATGATCAGGAATGGTGGACAAGCTATTGTAATGATTTGAAGCCGTTGATGATGGTGGCAACGGTGGCTGAGGCGACAGTGGTGGTGGCAAGAGTGGTGGCAGTTGTGATGGTGAAGGCTGCGACGGTGCTACATCAAAACCTCCACTTTGATATGTATGTTGGAATTGTGAGGGAGCACCGTTGATGTTCAGAGGGTTCACTGATAGGCCAGATTGTCCCGTAACACCATAGGAATTACTTGCGCTATAATTTCCATCACAAAGGTTCTTATAAACCCCACCATGATACCTAATAATAAAGATTAAGTAAATTAAATGTCCAAACTATACTGTAATATATAAATATAATT
>JASCZI010092062.1:3279-15292 GCA_036250425.1 Stylosanthes scabra
GCCATCTGAACTGATCAAAGCCATACGGTTTGAGGCTCGAAAACCGCCAGAATATCCAACTCTGTAGGAGCTATAGTGGCCCTGAGATCGCGACCACGTTCCTATTGGATGCGCGGCAAAGGTTCCAGTATAGCCAAGCCAACGTCGCCGAACCCCAGTTATACTGCCCTAGATCATCCAGCTGATCCAGGAACGGGATCCATCTAATTGGAACTCGGGCAGCCGTCTTGTCCCCGAACAGCTGAGTAGACAGCAGCAACATATTGTAAGCCTGTGCGTGCCGGCGTATCTGAATCTCAGTCGCATCCTCGGGCACCACCCCGAACATGGCAGTCAACCATGAGAACGTCACCGTGCATGAGTCCGCTGCCTCCGGCGGGGGAATCACACCAAATATCTCCCGAAACCAATCCCACCGCTGTCTGCCCCTGCCGTCAGGCATCAGTGTCTCAAACTCATATAGGCATCCCGTAACAGGTTCTCCATCGATCGACAGGCCTAATTGGTAAGCTACATCCTCAAGTGTAATCGTGCACTCTCCCCATGGCATGTGGAAGGAATGGGTTTCTGGACGCCAACGCTCCACAAAGGCGCTGATAAGTGGCTGTTCGACCTTGAACCAAGCATCGCAAAGCCGAGCAAGCGGGAGCAACCCCGCCCTTTCCAGGTATGGCTTAGCTCGTGGATCAAGGTACATAGGGTGCTGCCTTCGCACCGTATTAAGACACCTGATCGGCTGCATTCAAAAAACAAACATAACCACCATCAAAATATATTCCACCTTCACGCCTAAATAAAGTATCAAAATAGAGCAACATAGAATCCAGGCTTATAATTTCTTATACATAAAATAGTCTCTAATTACCAAGCTACCTACGTTCGTCGACATAATAACCCTAACTAATTTTATCTACTCAATATGATTCCAAACAAATCCAACTATCACAAACTCCAATACAACGATTTTTCTGAATAGAACTATCACATAAAATTTAGAGCAATCAGCGGTACTAATAATAACGGTGTCTATAATCATACAGTTAAGGACATACTCTTTATAATCACTAAATAATTCTCCATATTTTTATAAAGTAAACACAACCTAATTAAATGACATACACATTAAAAATAACAAAAATATAGTCATGTTTATAAAATTAAGCGTACCAATCGGTTAACATCATGGGCGACATGCGCAATAGCATCCAAGCGATACATGATGTTCCTGTCCGCGGCTGCGACCTCTTCAAGCGTTGGTTCAGCCATCAATTTTTTTTTTCTCTGACTTCTCTCTAACACTCTCTCTAGAAACTAAGGAAATGGCAAATATGAGGAAAGGAAGGAGGGTGGCACGGAACTTGAGCTTGGAGTTTTGCAAGAAACCGTGACACCCTCGAATGGAATCAATGAGCTATCAATTCCTTCGAAATCCGCGGCACCTTTCAGCTTTTTTAGTTGAATTTTTTTCCACCTCAAATGCAAAGAATCCGTGGCACCCCTCAGCTGTTTTAGTTGAATATTTTTGGACCCCAAATGCATGGAATCCGTGGCACCCCTCAGCTGTTTTCTGTGTGTTTGGCTTGTGCCAAATTGAACTAAAACCGTGGGAGGGTGCAGCTGATTTTGAAAAAAGTTGTGGGGTCCGACGGATTTGTAACCCTTGGCGCCCTCCAACGGATCCTATAGAAAATTTAATTCGGTGCAATCTGATTATATTGTTCTCTTTAGTGTAAACGAGTAATATATGGAGAGAATTAGCTTATATAGGTATCTTGCCCTTTTTTTTATTTGTCAATTGTATTTAAATACAATAATATAAAATATCTTTTTTGTTTATTTATTATGTTAAAACATCTTTTTTTCGAAAAAAAAGATCTTTTAAAAAAAATGTAAAAAATATCTTCTGAAAATTTTTTTTTAATTTTACTAGTGTTTTTACTTTTACTATTAAAAATTATCTAAATACACTAAAAAAACATAAAAAATCTTTTTTATCAAAAAAAATTTTTTTTAACCAAATCATGACATTCAAATAGGATCTTAACTTTAAACCTTTAAATCATAAAATTTAAGATGATAAAAAAAGGCAGCCAAATGATTATATTTACTATTTAGGACCACGAATTAACTTATTTTTCCAGTCTCCCACCTTAACTTGTCCTAAAGATTGGACACGCTTTCAAAAAGAATACTCCGTCAATAACATAAAACTACAACTATACTCATCATGAACTTGCACATAATTGTCAATTCCATCCTTTTTTTCTCATCATGAATATTTTCAATTTCGCTGAGCAAACTCTTTTAATAGACACTAAATTAACACTCATATAAAATATGATTTTGATATTATATTCCACTTTTGATACTTCATCTATTAAAAAATATAATTAATTAATAATAATCGTATTTTTATATAAATGTAAACCTGTTATCTACTAAAAAATATAAAATAGCATTATTCTTTCAATTTTTTTTCTAATTGACCTTATAAAATACATATAATATTATATATCATATAAAATTTAAATAAAAAATCTATAACAAATCTGTATTATTGTCATTTGTCATTTATCAACAATTTCTTCTTCAGTTGGCGTTAACTTCCGTTAACTTTCTTACAATCGTTTCTGATTTCACCTTGAGACCCCGTCAAGGGACTAATATTGCCCATATTGATCATTGCCTGAGCAAATGCTTGGAAGAAAGCAGTTTGATTGTTAGCAAAGTTGTTGACAATTGAAACCGTTGAAGATCCGTTAGTGGAGAAGAGTTCTTGGTCCGTTTGGAGAAGGCCCTGATTGTTGAGAAGGTTGGTGAAGTAGTTGTTGTCGAATGCGTTGGGGGTGGAAGGGTCCAATTTGTTGAGAGTTGAACCGTTTCCGTTTTGGGGACAGTTCTGTTGTAGAGTTGTTAAGTAGGTTGAGTTCAATGTTGGATCAGGGTTGCCTGTGCCATTGAAGTTATAGAGCCTTTGGGAGAAGAATTTGCATTGGGCGCGTCCAAATGTGTGTGCACCTGTTCAAATTCCTAACTTCTTGAGTCAAAATGAACTTTAACATACAAGGAAAGAAGAGTGATTGTTGGAAGGCTATGAAAGTGAGTTTAGTTACTCTTAACAAGGAGGAAAATTTACTAATTAATAAGGGGTATCATGCACTTAATTAAATAGCTAATTACCAGATAATGCAACGAGATCCGTTGTACTCAGATTAACTGCATTGTATTTGGCAGTGATCTGAGCTAGAGTCTCAAATGGAGTAGGAAGAGAGGTATTGGCTCCAGCTTTGTTCGCAGTAAAACCATCCCTTCTTCCAAGTAGTACGTTCCATGAAGGACCTCCTTCCTGCAAAATTTTCACTACTCTTGATTAAGATGCTGTTAAAAAGAGGTACTAGGCTTGGTTTAATAAAATTTGTTTGATGAGATATTTGTATCTTTTAAAAGTACAAGTACCTTATAATATGCTTGGTAAAAAAAAAATCAAGAGCATGTGTTTAAAGCATTTAAAATTTTGAGATAGTTTTGAAAATATGTAGGAGATAGTTTTTTAAAGTTGGTTTATGCTTGTCCATTGATAAGAATAATAAAACTTCTTATATTTTTGGCTATTTATTGCTTTTTTTTTTAATTTTTAAAATTATTTTACTAAATACAATTATTACTATATGTATTAATTTACCCAATATAAGTACCACAACTTTTAAAAAATTATCTAGGCAAATTTCACATGAGTGATGCTACGTGTATATCAAAATTAGTCATTAAATTAATCACTAGTATATAATATATATTGAAATACAAAATACACATTAAAAATGAGTTAACCTATATATGTATTATTATATTTCAATATGCATTATATGCTAGTAGCTGATTTTGTGGCTGGTTATGGTGTGCAAATAGAATTGTTGATTTCTTAAAAAAAAAAAAGTAAAAACTTTTAGTCAATAAACATTCTAATGTCATATCACAAAATCATTTGCCCCAAAATTTAAGTTCTTATAGTTAAACTACATGAATAATTAAATAATTACATGTCAAACATATTACATCTAATTTGACCTGATCATAATTTTAATGCAATGAGCAACATCAAGGAGGTTGCAACTTAACAAACGGTATCAGTTGCAATAATGTATCTATTTATTACAGTTTCTAAATTAAATGTAACTAGTTAATATAATTACCAAGGAGACTGAAGCTTGAGCTGCAAGGGCAAGAATATCAGCACAAGACACTATACCAGGGCATGATGCATTAAGAGCGGCTTTAATGTTGTCAATTACATCAAAGCCCCTGGCTGAATTGTTATTAGGAGCTGCAGTTTTCTCGCTCTCTGTTATGTTGCCACCCACGTCTAGCAACAGGGACGCATCACACCCCTGCACCCACAACAATAATGGATTTAATAACTAACATTATGATTACTACTCTAAGTAAGCTTCTTGCTAGAAACATTAATTAGAGTTAAAAGTTATTTATTGGATTTACATTGACAAAGCAATCATGAAAGTGAAGCCTAGTGAGGCTTGCAGTAATACGTGGATCGGACTGCCGAGCTTGCTGAATAACATTACTAACAATGGATGATACATTGGGACATGTGCTTGAATAGAAGGTTGAACTCAATTGAGCATTTGAGGGAGGTATAAAAGGCAGAACCAAGAGAATAACAGTAGCAAGTAGTAGTAGAAAGGAACCATTATTATTATAAGTTGTGGAAAGCATGGTTGATTAGGTAATTCTTTTGCCCAATAATAATGGCGCAGGTTTTGGTGATGATTGATGCATGTCTCTAGGTAACATTGGTGTATATATATACAGAAAATTAAAGAAACCGCGTCTAGAATTTGATTGTGTTTCATAAATTTTCTACAAGAAAAAGTTTTTACTAGGTAAATGTAGCTTCTAAGTATTAGCTAGCTACATAGTTTAATGTATGTGAAGATTTGTAACATGGAGTTGGTACACAAGGGGGACCGGGAAAGGAATATTGATGACCGTATATAATATATAATAAGCTGGCTCGGTTGCAGGCCACTAGTAGAAAGAGGACAATCACATTTTAATTCCATGGACGGGAAGTATTGAGGAGCACATATGGAGTGTAGCGGTAGATAGAGTATAGGGTTGGCTTCTTTGTTTTGGTCAATATATATTAAGGACTAAGTAACCTCCACAGCTATTAACAACTTAATTAGCTACGTATAAGATATATTAGGTTCTTACTCTGAGCCGTGTCAAAACTCAAAAGTCAAACTATTAGAATTTAATTATTAACACACGATCTGATCTATACATATTTCAGACACTAATTAACCTCAACTTAATTTGTAAGTCCATCATTCGTCTTTGAACATGCCGGATCCATGCTATCAGAATATAATCTCTGAAAATTTTGAATAGTTGTCAATTACTATACCTTTTCTTCTTTCAAAAGAAAAATCTGGCATGACAGTGACTGTTAAAAGATCTACAATAATAAAATGTAGGTTGTAGAACGTATCTGGATCTCCAGAAATTAAGGAATTTTTGTTATAAAAAGTAAAACTTATTAAAACAAAATGAAAGTACTTAACTCGTTAACACAAAAGAGTAAACTATCAACCTAATTTCTGGCTATTTTCCCGAACGATATTGCGTTCTCTGACAATACAAAATTATCACTGTAGTCTCCGTCCCTATTAGCCATGTCACAAGGCGCTTCCTCAGTGAGTTGCATGGTCAAATACTAACGGAATGATTGACATGTCACGTTAGATTGCTTATCTGAATGTCATCATCTTTCTCTAGCTTCCTCTGGTCAATAATGGTATCGTAAGTGAATCTTTCTTTTTCTAGGATTTTCTTTGTCTTTGTGCTAAGGCGTTTAGTGAAAATACAAACCCTTAAATCAAACGCACCATTTAGAAAGCAAGAATAACGACGCCATTTTAGATTGAAAGGAGTGCCAAATTGACCCATGTTTTTTTTCAACTTTCTACATTTTCAGTTAACGTCCAAATAAGTAATTTAACATGATACGTCAGTCGCTTTCATTAACATTTGACGTTTCAACTCATGAAAAGACCGCCTTGTGATATGGCAACGAGGGACAAAAACTGCCATGGTGATTTTTTATAATTGTCAGTGATAATAATGTCGTTCGAAAAAAATGGACGGATCGGATTTATAGCTTACTCAATACAAAATATTATATACATACAAATTAGTGAAATACTATATACATATATACAAGATTCTTTTGTCAATTCCATTGTTGATCAGTGTCACTGTCTTTTGTTTTTTCTTATTTAATTTATTCTTTTCTCACCTGGTCTTATCTTATATATATTTAGCTGTCTAACGGATAATAATTTTAGGTCTTAGCAAGGCATAATACATCCACTTCTGATGCTAACTTGAGTCAATTATTCCGCCACGAATAAAACAAGAAAGATGGGCTGGGCCAGATTCTTCAGTGACATCAATGAACAATTTGGTTAATAGAGTGGTTATTCAATTATGTGGTTAAATAAATATTGAAAATTAGAATTTCCTTTTATACGTAGAATAATTTAATTCTTTGTGGTCAAGATAAATCTTGAAAAAAAAGTGATATGAATAATTTATATGTATTACTACAGTAATTTTAAGTTGAATTACTTCTACTTTTTAAATAAATATTAGAAGTTTGATAATCTTATCCTATATATGGAATAATTAATTTTTGGTCCGTCAAAATTAAAGATATTATAAAAAAAAAACTGTGACGTGAATAATTTATATGTATTGCTAGAGTAATTTTAATTAGTTGCACCACTTCCATTTTTTTTTATATCTTATAGTAATCATATTTATTCATATTATTGGTCTAACTTTTTAGCATAATTTTTATATAATTGTGTGAACAAAATACAAATATAATTTAACTATAAAAAATAATGAGATAATTTAGGATAAAACATTTTTTTGTCCTAAAATTTTTTAAAAATTTATTTTCAATTTTAACCCAGTAATTACTTTTTTAACCCGGTAATTACTTTTTGTAGTTAACCACTAGTTAACTTTTTATTCCAATTTTACTAATATGATAACCATTAGTGAGAAATTCCCCGTGTACATGGGAAATGGCCACGTAAGTAAGGTGCCTTCACAGCTTGGCACCTTCCCATATGCAGCATAGGGTTGTTCATCAGTTCATGCAAGGGGAGTTCTCCTGGCCTCAAAGATTTTCGGGCTTCTTAGAAAACTCTATTTCCTCTTGTAGTCTACCTTTTGGTCAGAACCTATGATATAGTTCTTTTTTATTGGCCGTCTCAATGAATGAAATATTATTATGAGTTACAAAGTTTCGAAGGAATTATCCTAAATTTATAACAAAAGCTATTTGATATAGTGGAAGAATTTAAAATTTTATAGAACTCTTTTTTAAAATTTACTCCTAACATGGAGGCAAAAATATTGTCGGACATAATAAATTAAACCCGGTAAATTCATGTTTTTTTATTTATTATTTATCTTTTTCTTTGTATGCCTCATAGGTCCATTTTGATCTATTTCCCCATTTTAAATCCATACTCAATTTTTTAGCCACCATTGTGGTAATAAAGTGAACATTTTTTTTATTGGAAACATATATAATACGATCATCCGAAAAAAAAAATAACACATTCATAAACAAGAAATCAACCCTTGAATGTAATACCATGAAGCAAATTTCACCCCACTACAATATGCAAACATCATGTAACTAAACTTGAGTTTCATGAGCAATTAATTCCTTTAAAAGTGTCGAAAATTTGCATTTAATATTGTGAATGTAGCAATCCATTAACAGAGAGGAAAAAAACACAGCTTATGCTTGTAAGCAGTAACAAACTGATATTTTGTCAAACAACATTTTAATTAAATAGAAGTGTGAACTTTTAATATTATGTGAACATGCAGCAATTTGTTCTTTGGTTGGCGCCGTCAACTTCCGTTAACTTTCTTGCAATCGTTTCTGATTTCACCTTGAGTACCCGTCAAGGGACTAATATTCCCCATATTGATCATTGCTTGAGCAAATGCTTTGAAGAAGGCATTCTTGTTTTTAGCAAAGTTGTTGACAATTGAAATTGTTGAAGATCCGTTTGTGGAGAAGAGTTCTTGATCCGTTTGGAGAAGACCCCGCTTGTTGAGAAGGTTGGTGAAGTAGTTGTTGTCGAATGTGTTGGGGGTGGAAGGGTCCAAGTTGTTGAGAGTTGAACCGTTTCCGTTTTGGGGACAGTTCTGTTGCAAAGTTGTTAAATAGGTTGAGTTCAATGTTGGATCGGGGTTGCCTGTGCCATTGAAGTTAAAGAGCCGCTGGGAGAAGAATTTGCACTGGGAACGTCCAAATGTATGTGCACCTGTTCAAATTCCTAACTTTTTGAATCAAAAGGTCTTTAATTAGCATGAAAGAAAGAGCATGCTATCGGTGGAACACTATCATTATCAACGTGGGTTTACTTGCTCTTTAATCATATTATCCATGATTTTAGAGGTAATGAATTTAAAAATTAATTATTTTTAATAATGTAATAATATCTGATTAAATGTATATTTAAAATTTTTTTATATATTAATAGTGCATAAAAATTAAATTTGTTTGAATTTAAATGGTCAAATTGATGTAAATTTTAGTAAATAATTTGATTCTATTTTCACATAGTACCACGTGACTCATAATACAAATAAATACTTTACCTTGGAATTGTACAAGTGCTTTATTTACAAGTTACAACATGTTGCCAAATTCAATGTGTTTGAATGATAATTAAGTTCAATTATTGCATGCACACATCTTGTAAATAATTTTTTTACCAATAAGGGTCACATGCACTTAACCAATAACTTGTTATTATAAATTTATAATAGATAGGTAATTACCAGATAATGCAACGAGATCCGTTATGCTGAGGTTAACAGCATTGAATTTGGCAGTGATCTGAGCTAGAGTCTCAAATGGAGTAGGAAGAGAGGTATTGGCTCCAGCTTTGTTCGCAGTAAAACCATCCCTTCTTCCAAGTAATACCTTCCACGAAGGACCTTTTTCCTACAAATTTATCCGGTTAGAGTCATATGTACGTTTAAATAACAGGTTCAAAAAATAACTTACTTGTAGCGATGTGACATTATTAGTTATTAATAAAAAAAAATATATGTAAAAGATGGAATATAATTACCAAGGAAACTGAAGCTTGAGCTGCAAGGGCAAGAATATCGGCACAAGACACAATTCCAGGGCATGATTTATTAAGAGCGGCTTTAATGTTGTCAATTACATTAAAGCCCCTGGCTGAATTGTTATTAGGAGCTGCAGTTTTCTCGCTCTCTGTTATGTTCCCACCCACGTCTAGCAACAGGGACGCATCACACCCCTGCATTCACAAAATAGAGTTAATAACTAACATTATGATTACTCTAAGCTTCTTAAATTAATACTGCAATAATTAATTAGGTATTGGATTTACATTGACAAAGCAATCATGAAAGTGGAGCCTAGTGAGGCTTGCAGTAATACGTGGATCAGATTTCCGAGCTTGCTTAATAACATTCCTAACAATGTTTGCTACATTGGGACATGTTTTAGAATAGAAGGTTGAACTCAATTGAGCATTTGAGGAAGGAATAGAAGGCAGCACCAAGAGAATAAGAATGGTAGCGCCGAGTAGTAGAAAGGAACTATTATTATAAGTTGTGGAAAGCATGATTGATTACTGATTAGTAATTTTTTGTATCTTTCTTTCTTTCTTTTGCCCAATAATGGGGCAGGTTTTGGTGATGATGATTGATGCATGTCTCAAGGTGACATTAGCGTATATATAGAGAAAAGAAAGCGCGTTTAGTATTTAATTAATTATTAAGCTTTATAATTTTCTATTAGAAAAAAAACCACTAGCTTACTATATAACTTATTAAATTAATTTGAATTTGTCAATTGCTTAACTTACTTGAAATACACCACAAAAAAATTAAGTAAATATTAAAAGTTTGAATTCCATCTAGCAATTTATTGTTGCTCAATGGAAACCTTTAAAATTAAATAACTCTGATTTGAAAAGAAAAAACTATGGATAGCTTATTATATTTCACTTGAAGACTCCTCGCGTGGTGCGCGGAGTGTTGAATCGATATTTAAATCTACTTTAACTTTATTTTTATGATATTATCTGAAATACTAAAATACTTAAGGTTAGTCATAGACGAATCTTTGGAAGTACGGTTCGATTTACCCCAATAGTATCAGAGCCAGAACTTCATGGACAAAGAGAAGGTATAATAGAAATGATAGGAAGTAAGAGAAACTCACCAAAAATGACTTTAGAACCAAACCAACCTGTTTTCCATAATATCCAGCTTTCTTTAGAAAAACTACCCTCTTCTGTAAAAAAGACTTTATCTGATAAAATAGATAATATTGTAGAAATCACTCATATTCCAGAAGACATAAAAATTCCAGACCTCTAAAAACCACTCATAAATCCGTACACCTTTTACCATAAACAAAAACGATAAGCCATCACCAACATCCGACACCTAATCACCCGAAATCCTTCACCCCCTGTAAAAGAAATTGTCCAAAGTTCTAGCCTCCAGCAGTGTGGGCTTCAAGCCACAACTTCTGAACAATACGTCACGATTGAAATCTCCCAAGATCTGATTCGTGAGTATCTTGCTCAGAATTATTCCCATCTCCATCTTGGCGCGGTAAGGTTAATTCTTACCTTACATGGACGAAAGGGTTTGCCTATAACGGCAAAAATTGCACTTCTAGATACCACTTTTAAGGAATATCAGCACGCTCTCATTGGAGCATTGGTGACTACCTTGACAAATGGAAGTGTAATCTTCACAATCTCACCAGATTTCACTATGAGACTAACAGACCCAACTTTGTCTCAAAGAATCAAGATCCAAGTCCAGTTAATAGGGGCCACTCAAGATGCTGTTGCTAAACAAGCCACCCTTCATCATCAGGTATTGTACAGAGTTCAGGATCATGCTTTAGATCTAAAACTACCTAACTCCACTGGAAATGCTCTTCTCATGTTTCATGACAAAAATCATAGACCTGCTATAGTAAACATTCCAAGGATGATCACTACAGAGGATCCTCTATAGTACCTCTAGAATTGATTACTAATTATGAGAAAGCTTTTCCTCAACAAATTCCTGATGTTCATACAACAGCACCGCCAAGGATTAGTAGAGCATCTGGTGGAACAGTCACGACAATCTTTCAAAAGCCTGGATCTGAAGGACAGTCCTCTTTCAGGCAATCATCTTTTCGGAGAATTTGTACGATCTTTTCGATTTCCATCCAGCATACCGCTCACCCAGATGATCCTCCTGTTCACTATTATGAAAATGGAAAGCCGGTATATGTTTCACTTATCGAAGGTCATTTCATATGGGATGTTGATCCCAGCATGTGTGATTCCGACTGTGATTGTTAAGACTGGAATAACTGGAGTGATTCAGAAGATGAAGATTATGCAAGACGCAGGAGAAAGTCCAAGAAGAAAAAGAAACAGAGCTGTACTGTTTCTAGAAGGCCTAATCCACCAGATAAGTCAGACCATAAACCAAAGTTTAGTTTGAAAAGGCGTTCCCAGAAGTCTTATCAAGACTATCCTACTGCCAGTTCTCAGATGGTACCATGCATAGCTACTCTTGGGAGCTATGACCAAGAATTTCTGTAAATCATAATTACATATGCATGCCAAGTTTGTGTAATTAGGTTTTGATGAATGACAACCATTGTGAAGTTGATAACAACAATCAAAGGATAGAGGACTCCATTGAAAGCAAACAACAACAACAACGAGAAAACCAAGTCCACAAAGAATGAAGACCTTCTTAGTGTCTAGGACTTAGGTAATAAATATTGTCAAGAATCAAATTCAATATCTCTCTCACACACTCACTAAAATTTGTTTTAAAGAAATGTTTTTACAAAATCTTAAGCCGAACAATAGCCGTACATAGTTTCAAACTTGTTTTA
>JASCZI010092063.1:0-13543 GCA_036250425.1 Stylosanthes scabra
ATATATATATTTCACTTTTCTTTTGGTTTATTGATGCTTTCAACTGTTTGCTATTATAGCAGGGTTTGAATGTTCATAGCTGGTACATACAGAATTTTTTGTATCTGACTTTGGAGGAAGAAGGCTTGGATTTGGGTACCCTTTTTGGCCTTTCCCTGATTCATTGGTATTTGACATACATGTGAAATGAATTTGTTACTTGAACATTGAGAGTCAAACTGTTTTTGTTTCTTCTATGAATTGGATTGTTTTTGCTGTGTGCCTTAGTAATCCTGATAATCTAAGATCTTGAAACTAGCTTAGTGAAAACTTGTGGTCTGGAATTATGTTTATGTCATGATAAAGCTTCAATGAGTGATTAGTTGGCATCATTGTGGGCTGTGTAATGTACATGCTACATAGTGGGTTTTTTTTAAAATTTATGCTAAATGGGAATAACTATAATATTTTAATGAGCAGCAGCTAGTTAGTTAAGGTAGTAAGGTGTTTAGTTCTAATATTGCTTTTCTTTTGTAGGGTTGTTCAAGGACTGTGTGTGTCCGTTTAAAGCTAAGTTTGGATTGGGGAGCCTCTACATTTAACCGTAAGATATATCTTTATACTATATCTTTATACACTTCATTTTCAGTTATATTATATGCTAAGAAAAATTAATTATTTTTTATTTATACTGATGAATACTTTTAATTAGTTTTTCATTTTCAGTTAGTTTTTCTTAGCTTTGATGGAATCATGGAATGCTGATGCACTTTGTCATAAAGCTATTACGTTGCGAAGCAATTTATGTCTCCTTTGAAGAGTTTTATTTATTTATTTGTTCTGTTTTTTTGTGATAATATGATTTGGCTTGTTTTATTTCAGTATCATCGCTTGGTAAGAGGTCATATTGGAGCATCCATGACAGCAAAACTTTATATCCTGCTGCAGCATAAAGCTTCAGAATGGTAATCTTTTTTCTTTTTAAATTAGTTATTTTAATTAAGAATTGTAGCACAATATTTTAATTAAGAACTGCAGCTGGCTTGTGATTAGTTTGGCCCAAAATTCTATAAATTATAAACCTCAGTGTAATTGCAGTCAACTTGACAAAGACAATGCTCTATATTTTGTTCTGGGTTATTGTTTTCTTTGAATGATGAATATGGTGCTTTCTAGATGATTCATATTCTCTCTTAGAAATCTTTGAAATGAATTTTTCATCGGGTTGTCTTGTTTTTATTTTTTGTTTATATTCCTTTTTGTAGATTTTGGGATGATTCTTTAACGGCATCATCAACTTCGGTTGTGTTCAATGCTATATATTGGAATTTGTGAGCTTGGATCCTTTGGATTTTGAAGCTCTAAAGTTGGCATATTGAAGGAAGTGGAAGAAGTCTAGGTTGTTTTATGTATATTTCAATTATAGTTTATTAGTAGTAAATTCTAAGTTGTTTCATGTATATATATATATGTTTTTTTTTGTTTATTTTGTGTTAGATATACGAATATTTAGAATTCAAAATTATGATAATCAATACTTTTTGTTTATTATAAATATATATTTTGTTTAAGAATAATTTTTATTATTTAACGAACATTGTATTATTATGTATTTATTTTAATTTTATAATATTTAGTTAATTTAATTAAAAATATAGGAGAAAGAGAGAATTTTTTTTTTTAAAAAAAAATGAGGGAATAGGCTACGCTTATAAAGAGTAGCTTTAGGTTTAAGATGATGCTACACTTCTGAAGTGATGCCTTAGTCGGGAAAAGCGTCCCCTATTTTTGTAGGCATGGGTGATGAAAAGCGACCCCTATTCTATTCAGGGCATTGCTTCAGAAGCGATGCCTATTCTTTTCTCCAAAAGCGCACTCTTAGATGTAGAAAAGCGTTGCCTTTGAAAATAGGCAACGCTAGAATAGCAATCATCCAGAAAAGTGACCCCATAGCAAGGCAACGCTAGAATAGGAATCACCTAGAAAAGCGACCCCATAGCCAAATAAGCGTTGCCTTTGTCTAATGCATAATTTTTTGGGACTTTTGGCATTACTTTTCAAACGTTGCCTTAGGGGTGAATTTCTTGTAGTGAGAGATTCACGAGAGATAACAATTAACATTCCCAAAGTATCTCATATAACATTATATTTTTTTTTGTTTTTCACCTTTCTTCTTCATACATGGTTGCTGATTTATAAATTGTTGCTTGTGTATGGAATATTTTTCCTGTATTTTGTAATTTCACAAATTTTTTTCATACATGATGGTTATTGATTCATAAATTGTTACTACATTACATATTTAGCTTCTAATAAAAACTAAAAAGTGTATTAGAAAAAGGAGTGGGGTTCAGGGGAGGAGGAGAAAGAGAACTTGGCCTGAGATTTCAGAAGAATTGTACGGTGGGAGAGAAGATTTTAGATCCCTGTTTCTTCCAAGATATGCAGGACTTTATGTGAAGTTGAAAAGAAAAGAAGGAGAAGAAAAGAAAAAAGAAAAAAAAGAGTCGAAGGGGTGGTGGTAGATGCGGAGGAAAGAGGGATTATGGTTAGGGTTTCAGTTGAGAGAGAAGAAAAAATAAATTAATCCCAAATAAATTTTAAACATGTTGTGATATATTTGAAATTTTAATAATTATTATAATTTCAATATGGGGTCATATTTAGTATTATTTATTTGTGCACATAAAAAACACTCAAAATATTTGTGCTCTTTAAAGACAGACCCGTGAAAAAAATTTATATGATTTCAAAACATTAGGAACACAAATAAGATATTTTAAACGGTTAAAGACGTATTTAGAACTTACCTCAAACTCTTGGAACAAATACGAGTTCCTTGTTGTTAGCATGG
This sequence comes from Stylosanthes scabra, assembly GCA_036250425.1. NCBI lineage: Eukaryota > Viridiplantae > Streptophyta > Magnoliopsida > Fabales > Fabaceae > Stylosanthes > Stylosanthes scabra. The sequence continues at coordinate 2,834 of JASCZI010092063.1, forward strand.
TAATAGGATAGGTTGCTAGGTTAGTTATTTTTTATTCTTTTCTTTTCCATTGTAGCATCTAAGTGTGACTTTCTCTTCTCCTGAGTCTAAGTATATATAGTAAGACTTAGATTGTATTATTGTGAACTATACTTTATTCATCTTCCTAATTGAGTTCACTTTCTTGTTTCACAAATTTTCTTCTCTGTTTCCCTTTTTTTTTCACTACAATTTGATTTTGTTCTTGTTCGGGTCTTGAGGTTTTTTCATAATTTCAAAAGGAAAAGTAACCAATATTTTTCTAACTAATAAATTAGTTAACAAAAAATAAAACATATGTAATTATTGTTTATAAAACGTCTACAATAAAAGAAATAAAACATCCAAAACCTCAAGCAATCAATAATCAACTAATTTTATATTTTCTATAAATAGAATATTTGAAATCTAAAAAAGTAAAACATCTAATTTAAATTATTAATTGATATTGGTTAATTTTTTATTGGTTACCTATTATTGTTGTTTCAAAAGACTCAATCCTTTTGCAGGGAAGAACATGCAGAATATCAACTCATATCCTTTATTCTTCAGCATGTATTCTAATTCAAGAACCACAAAATAAACACGCAAACAATAATATACAATTCCTAACTGGGCATTACCATCTATCATATATAAAGGAAGATTTTGGCCGCGTGTTATGCTATACATAATTTTATAAGAATACAACGCATAATGACTAACTCTTTAGTGAATATTCTAATAAAGGTTTAAATTTAATGGTAGATGGACAACACTTACATAGAAAATTAGAAATAATGACAATGCTATTATATCTACTAGTCCAACTGAGAGAGCACTTACAAAAGAAAAATGTTAGCTATTTTTTCTTTCTTTTTTAGCTTTAATTGACTATTATTATTTTCATATATTAAAAATAATGGCAAAATCACGTATTATTGTTTATTTGGTTATTTGATTATAAAGAAAAACAACTATTTATATTTATAAAAGATATATATGCCGAGAAAATTAAACAAAATTAACTATGTACCTATGAAAGATGAGTTTTGTTAGATGAGTTCTGTTTAACAAAAGTGGTCAAATGCTATATTTTGGTCGATTAATATATTAAAACAAAAAGTTTTATTTTAACTTTAGTAACATCTTTATAAATTACCGTATCCTCCGTGGCATCTTAATATGCACATATTTTACAAGTAAAATGATGCTAAATATAATCTAAATGGAGTGCCTGCTCAGGATTGTAGTTTAGGACACACACTGGAACTTGGGTTTGAAACAGAACCTGCAAGTTTGTTAGCATTTTAGAATATCGAAAAAAGTTGTTGATATTAAAAATATGAAAAGTAATTTGGTCCATTGAACAGGAGGAGCATGCTTACACATTTCTGCATAACAAGGTTGTTTGGAAACTGGGTCTTCTTCAAATGGAGGTGGGGCTTGTCCATACACCATTTCACAACTCATATCTTCAAAATCTGAGATTAAATTTAGAAAAAAACATTTAAACAAAACTTTGAAATGAACTCGAATGGCTTTATGCTGAGTTAATCACTATATTAGTCGTATCGTCGTGAAATTAGTCCTATATATTAAACTAACCCATGAGAATGGTAAAAATACATCATATTAGTTCCTCAGTTCTTTTTCTATCAAGTGATGTATTGGACTAACGTAGTATATTTTTGCCAATCTCAAAGATGTCAACAAACATGGTGAACTTTTGTCAATATTAACGACGTACTTAGTATAATTGGAATATCAGAAATTATTACTTTCAAGGACCCCTTTAAACCTAACTTAGCTTTATTGCAATAAGAAATTTTGTCTAATGAATAATGATCAAAGGCAAGACGACATACTCGGAATCATTGTCAATGGAAGTCCAAATTCATTAGTGAAAAAATCTTGGGTAGGAATCTTGCACATATTGATGCACATTCCCACACAGCCACTATTCTCCAAGTACCTTTCAGGGGAAGAAAAAGTATTAAGACAAGAAGAAATAAAGAAAGATTTATTTATAAAATTATTGCAAACTTTAATATTAGATATAGCTATCATTCACTTAAAGATGGCTCTTACTAATTAATACCTACATGCATAGAACTTATGGCCATAAAAATCTACCTGCATTTCTTTATATGGACGCCACTTTTTTGCTTCACCCCATTTACCTCTACTTCCACAACCTACTACATCTCAAGTATCTAAATATTAATGACAACTCCATCATATATAGCATAAAATATAAAAGAACATATATAGATTATAGATTAATAAAGGTCAGCAACATTATACAAGCATCCACAAAAACGGGCACACACCATATTAAACTGCAAGAATACGTTTATTCACCATAGCAAAATCATCATTAGAGACACATATATTGTTACAATTTGTTTTACTCTTCACAAACATTACATGTACTTGCATTCTGAGAGGGCTCATCAACAATTGAAAACTATTCTTGTGAATTAGCAAGAATTTTTAGGTATAAGGAATTGTACCAACATCCAAGAAATGCAGAACTATTTCGGTAAAGCGAAAGGCATCATGGTTAATTTCATTTAATAGAAATACAGGCTTAGCCTATGCATATTTTAAAGCCGAATTTCTGGTGCCTTTCATATTTTTGCTGAACTTGATGAACTTACCTTTTAACGCAGAATTTACCTTTTAAATAAAATGTTGACAATTTAGTCCATTTTGGCAAATTAAACACCAAATTTTAGACAAAAGAACAAATACCTTGAGATTACTATAAAGTATAAAACTCTAGAACCCAGGGCAATAAGATATCACTTTATTATTAAATGATCAAGGAGAATTTAGTAACTAAATTACCTCAGAAGGCCCAACTAACCAATGGAAGAAAGGCACTGTCAATGCAGCATTAAACTCTGCAGCCCATTTTGTTGGTGGAAACAATTTCCTGAACTGCACAAACAATAAGGTTTCTTAACAAACACAGAGAGAGTTAAATCAAAAAACAGAAAAACCTTCACACACATACATAAGGCTGCAGCTTGTTCCAATCAATGCTATTATAGTATTATAGGTTCTGCACTTTTACTATATAGCATCATAAGTATGGTGCTAACACGAATAAATTACTCATTTTTTACATTGCCAATTTCAAAAAATCTCTTTCAGATGTTACTCTAATATTTCAGTAAAGAACTTATTATCAGGTTTCCCTTCTACGTTATACACTCAAAGCTCCAACACAATAATATAAACTAGAGTATATACCCATTTTGGTCCCTGAAAAATTCGAAACCAGACACATTAGCCCCTAACTAAAATTAATTATCTTTTAGTCCCCAACTTTTTGTTTCATAAATCAAATTGGTCTCCAACACATAATCTAACTTGTGTGTCTTAAGGACTAACCTGACTTATAAAACAAAAAGTTGGGGACTAATCTAACTTATGAATAAAAGTCTGAGACTAAAAAATAATTAATTTTAGTTTAAGACTAATGTGTCTGATTTAAAATTTCTTAGGGACCAAAATAGGTATATACTCTATAAACTAGTAACAATATAAACCAATATTGACTAAAGAAGTTTTGAGAAAGTCTTTTAACAAAATACAATGACAAAGGATGAGAGGAAGCAAAGTAGAACTTGAATTCAGAACAGAGTTACAGAGTATATATAGTGACAACTTAGGACGCTTGTTCTGTTTCACGCTATTTTTCTCCACTGCTGCTATATACCGTCACCAAAATATGGTTCTAACACATAAGCAAACTCCTTATGAGTAAATTTATTTAACTTATGCAGTTATATCTTGTTATTTTAAGATGAATTTATTATTATTTTTAATCATACATTGCACACAGTTGACGTTCTAATCATAATAAATAATAAAATATTTAAGATGAATAGATACTAATAATCCGTAATGGAATAGTTATGACTAATAGAAAGCCAATGCATAGTTATGGAAGATAACTCATATAAATTTTGAATGATAACTTAACATTTGATATGAGTTCATATAAATTTTGGATGATAATTTAATTATTGGCGCTCCACTGATCATTTTGAAATTAGTTGTTAAATTTTATTGTGGTAAAATTTTACGGGGAAGAATAATTAATTGCGAACCTGAGCGGGCGCACCTGGAGGAAGCATGGACAAGAGAACTTCTCTAACGACTTCCTGCTGCTGAGCACGTGACCTCCGCTCCATCACCCTCTTCGACACATTCACAAAGCTCTCATAGTCATAACCCCATTCCCACCAACCCTTCTTCATCTTCTTCTTCTTCTTTTCTTTCTCTTTCACCGGTTCTGCGAACTTCTCCATCTTTCTTGCGAAAAGCGTCATGAACGCCTTCTCAAAAACGCTGTCATTGTAACGCGTCTTCTGTCCAAACGGAGCAGGCTCTCCGGAAGGTTCTGCTATCCCACACCAACAACTGCCACTTTTCCGATTTCTTAGAGTTAGCCGGCGGTAGTGGTGGTGTTGTTGTGAGGGGCTTGGAAGGACAACTTGGAAGCTTAGAACTACCATCAATAATTTAACTTTTTTTTTCCTCTCTCTCTCTCGGATTTTCGGAGTTCAAACACAATTTGCAAAAGATGGAGTAATGTATGATAACATCATCGCTAATGTGAAATCTAATTTTGAGCACAAAAAATGTTAATTAGTTAGATATATTGGTTGGTTTGAGCCTTGATGACTTTGAAGGCTATAGGCCACACGTTCCTTTGTTCATATGTTTAATTTTGATTGGATGCAATGGACCTTATCTACTACTATATTTATTGGGGCTAACACTTTAATGTGAGAAAATTATAATTAGTTACCGTTTATTCTAAAATAAAATAAATGTAAAGAAAATAGGTTGGTCATCCTACAAACACCAAAAAAGGAAAAAATCTATTATTATGTTTTTTTTTTTCAACCGACACAATATTCGCCAATAATAACTAGCAAAAAATGATCATTTATAATTAAAAAATAGATCTTCCAAAAAATAAAAATGACAATCCAAAATTGAAATACAAATCATCCAAACAAATAAAATAGATAATTCAAAATTAAAAAACAATTAATTTTTAAAAAATAAAACGGATCATCTAAAATGAATAAAAATGATCATTCAAATTGACGAAAATGAACATACAAAAAAAATAAAAATAAAATCATAACTAGAGAAAATAATGAAAGAGAAAAAGACGATGGTACTAGCAACTCACCCTTCCAGAACCGTTGCTCCTTCCGTATGGTAGAGGACGAAGAAGCGGAAGACGAAGATGGAAACGACGCTAAACTTCATCGTTCCTTCCAGAACATCGATCTGTTGTCACCGTCGCCGCCAACAGGTGCCCCGTCGGAACCACATGATTTGCGCCGATGCCAGTAGAGATGTCGTGCCGCCGTTATGGAGACGCGAAGAAGAGAAAGACAAGAAGCTACAACAACGGTGTTGAGGATGTCGTAGGCGGGAAGAGAGGAGGAGAGGAAGAACCATCGATGTTAGGCGACGACGACGTTAGATCTTGGTGGTGTTAGGTGAGAGTGGTGAAGATGAAAAAGATGGTGTTGGTTTGTTGGTTACCAATTGTGTTGGTGCCGAAGACTTTTTCTTTTTACCAGCGAAGATGATACATGACGAGCCTTTCTTATTTAGCTTTGATATCAAAAAACAATATTTTCCAAAAAATAATTTGTCAATTTCATTTAGTAATTAATGATTTGGTATTTAATTAAATAAATAGTGTATGGTTAAGAAATATTTTTCATGTTTTTCAATTCCTTCAGTAAAACTTAAAGTAAAATAAAGATTTTGTGTAAATTTAGTTTAGAATTAATCTACGATTACCATTTTACACTTCTATACACCTTTTATCTTCTTCCTGTATGTTGATTTTTGTGTTGAGGTACATTATTTTTGTGCTTACGTAATTATTTCTATGCTATCGTGTGTTGTATTCATGTGTTTTGTGAATTTTTTTGTGCTAATATTTATATTTTTTTTTTGTTATAAATTGAATGTATGGAAATGTACAATGATACAGATAACATTACCGTTTAAGCTCTAGTGCTCATACTCCTCCTCCCTGGACACCTCCACCACTCCCTCAACATCTTCGACCTCATTTACTTAAAAGGGGACAACAGCGATAAGAGCATGAGCGGTGTTGGTCCTGATGCACCACCGATGGCGACAATGTTTCTGTTCAGTACTAGGAGCTTGGCCTTCGCCTTGTGGGCTTCGCTTTTTGCCGAGGACATCTAGGCTGCAGCAACCAAGCTAAGGTCGACAACTGCATGAAGGGTGCTATCACGGTAACAAGAAAGAGGGATTTTAATTTATGGATGATGAGTTTTGTTTTTTTGAATGATCACTGTTCTATTATTTTGAATGATCATTTTAATATTTTTGGAAGATCAATGTTATTGTTTTGGATGATCTATTTTTCAACAATTTTGAATGATCAATTTTTCTTTTTCGGATTATTAATATTTTACTATTTTAGATGATCGATTTTATTTTTTTATGATCAGTATTATTTTTTGGATGATACGTTTTTCAACCATTTTGGATGATCAGTTTTGTTTTTTAGATGATTAGTTTTCTTTGTGTCTTTATTGGATGATTGTTGATTAATATTCTATTGGTTATCTAGTACTACTTGTTAAAAAATTATGACTTAACTTTGTAAGGTTTTTACTTTTCAAAAGTAATTTATGAAAACTATCTTTTAAAAGATAACTTTTTAAAAGTTGTAGTATACATGTTTTGTAAAATTAAATAAAAAATATTTTTTAATAAGCATAAGCTACAACAATTATTTTTGGGAAATAGTGACTTTTAAAATTTAAGAAAATATAATAGATATAATTGTAATAATAAATATAAATATTTATTAACAAATAAAATTATATTAGACTTTTTAATTTTGATAAAACAGAAGACATATTTAAATAACTCTATTTTTAAAGCATAAGTACTTTTAAATGCTGCATGCACTGCAACACAAGTACGATATCATTCAAATCGATAATGAAAAGAAAAAACGGAAACGAATGAATATGAATGAGTAATTAATCCACTACAATAAAGAATGAATAAAAAACACTCAATAAGGATCAATGCGCTGTGGAGAGAAGAAATAATAAAACCAAATAAACATTAATAAAACTTAAAAAAAGGAAACTAATAGTTTCCTATGACTATGGTTACCAAACATTTTCCATTTTCAAAACTACATGCACAAGTATTTTTTTGGTCATTATCAAATACAAAATGAAGTGTTTGATCTTTTAAAAAGTATAAGTATCTCAGTATAAAATAATCACACATATTTATATAAGTATACCGCTACCTAGAATAACTAACTTTAGATACTTCAACTGCAAGAAACAAGAAAAACTAACTCTCATTTCTAAACAATACTCTAACAACATATCAATAACAAACAACATATCAATAACAGAATTTTATAACTGCCTAACAGCTATCTGCTCCTAGTATTCCCTCTCAAACTTAAGGATATGTTTTCAACTACTTGGAGTTTGGTTCGCAACCTATTGAAGGAAATTGCTGAAAGAGGCTTGGTTAAAATATCAGTCATCTTCTCATTGTCAGAATGTGAATTGCAGATAATCTCCTAGTTTTGACCTTGTCTCTCACTACTTGTATATCCATTTGAAAATGCTTAATAATTTTATTATGTAACACAAGATTTGTTGTCATTATATATGTACTTATGTATTCACAAATAGCAGTGGAGCTATCTTTAAGGGAACCTTAGACTCTAGCAGCAAACTCTGCAGTTACTCCAATTCTACTTCACAAGATGCTAGACTTCAAAACTCAGCTTATGCTAAAGATCTAATGATGGTTTGTTTGCGGTAACACCAAGAGATAATATTAATTCTTAGAAATACATAGAAGCCAAAAACAAACTTATGATTCTCTAGATCCGCATATGAAAATTCTATATAACTTAAAATTATTACACTGGTTAAAGACTAAACCAAAGTGCTTAGTTCTTTGCAAATATCTTAAAATTCTTTTCACTTCCTTCCAATGAGCGAGCAAAAGTGAAAAGTGAAGGCATATACTTTAACATTTACTCACTTTAGACAGAGAAAAAGATAAATCTCGTTTTGTTTTTTTTTTTTTTAAGAAGAGATTTTCATTTCAACAAGGTTGGTCCAAGATATCAAAAAAGGCCAAATTACAAACTTTCAATGGAGTCTCTTCCAACCACACTTGATTTGGTTTGGTAAGAGCTAGCTTAACTAAAGTGTGTGCTATTAAATTCCGAGATCTCTTTACATGGAATAAATGGTGATAAGAAAAGAAGAGACTACTTAGGAAATAAAAGATAGACAAATGATAAGGAAAAGAGACGAGACTATGTGGGAAATAAAAGACATACACAGCGGAAACAATAAAAAAATAGATAAAAAATATTGGGTTTTTCTACTAGACTCTAAGAAACCTGTTCTTAGCAACCTAGGTCATCGGAAGGGTTTTCCCTACTAGACCTTCAAAGAACATATCCTTGACAACCTAGAACAGAGGGATGAAACTGAATAACTAACACTAAAGAATTACCTTAGGTTGGATCCTTCAATTTCTTGATGCAACAAGCGAAACAAATCACTCACCTCATTTGAATACACATATAAAATCCATGCTCCATGAGCAATAGAAAATAAAATAATCCAATATCTCATAAAAAGACTTACAAAAGTGTTTAAATAGACTCCTAATAACCTAGTTTTAATTTGGATCAAATCTGACTAAGATAAGAACTTAAAATTTGAATTTAAACTAATTTAATTCTAACTAATTAATCTAAATCATAACCTCCTAAGATAATATAAGATAACTAATTTAAATCAGATTTGATCTTAAAAGATTAGATCATATTTGATTTAAATTTTAAACTTCCTAACATACTACTAAACAAATCAAAATCAAATTTAAACTTTCCTAAAATACTCTAACAATAAATCTTCTTCAACTTGATTACTTAATCTTCAAGTAATTTTAGAATCTGAACAAAATCTAATCAACTTATCTCTTTTCTTATGATTACTTGCACTCCAAATTACTTTATGGAAGTCATGTTTCTTGTGCTCCAAGTCAATGCATTTTCTCTTGATACAAACCCTTGGTCTTCTTGATGTCCATAATCAGCACAGTGTAAGTCTTCTAGTATTCTGATCCTTGAACATGAAAAGATTACCATTCTGCCCCTTATCTCTAAAATGATGAAAATACCCTCTGAACATGCATCAAATGGTATGATCTTAATCTATTCATCAGATTTTTACAATTGGCTATTATAAGCCCAAAAGAATTACCGTATGTTGTATCTGATTTTAGGGCCCTAATCACTTCTATATTGTCTCCTTCAATGACTACATAAAAACAAACACCCATGAAGTGCAAATTCCAGGCCCAAGAAAGCTCCCAATGCCTCTGCTTCCATAACTGAAAGGTCATTCTGAGCTTCCACCATAGCAGCTGCTACAACTACCCCTTCTTCATTCATTATGGCTACACCAACCCCTCTTTTCCCATCAGTATTGCATGCAGCATCAAAGTTAATTTTGAAGAGCCCCGAGGGTGGTGGATTCCAAGAGTTGGCGCTGTTGTTTCTGAGTGGAAGGTTATGAGACACGCCTTGGTTCGTGGAGGCTGCAGCGGAGAATTCAGCAAAGGCAATCTGAGTTCTCTCCACCATTTGCTCCTGTATTGAATCTTCTTCTTCGAACAACAGTTTATTTCTTCCTCACCGCAGACTTTGAAGGCAGTTTAGGAACAAACCTCCGCCATCTCTCCCAACCTTTTTCAGAATGTCAATTATCCAATCTCTCAGACTCACCTCAGCTGCCACCTCTGTTCTGAGAGTGAATGGTGATATAAACCAAAATTTCTTTGCCCATCTACAATCCCTAAATAGGTGTGTATCTATCTCTTCCGATTCTTGGCACCTAGGGAAGATTGAGATGCAATTCACTCCCATTTTTTGCAGGTTTCTCTTAGTTGGCAGGGATCTGTTGAGGAGTCTCCAAGAAAAATTGGTGGTTCTTGGGTGAGCTCTGACCTTCCACAGGCTTCTCCATCTCCAATTCCCATCCCTGATTGGTTCGTTGTTGCTGGGTTCTTCTCGATTCTGACTGCATAAAACATGGTATGCTTTCTTCACTTGGTATTCTCCATTACTGCTATATTTTCAGTAGTAGTTATCTTCCTGTGCTTGGATATCAAAAGGTAGGGATAGGATTCGTTTTGCTTCAAAATGAAAGTCGGTAAGCACAACACTCAAGAGGGGGTGAATTGAGTGTTTAAACAACAATGATAAATTTTTGCGGAAGTGTAAATATCTAAGAATAAAGAACAACACAAGTGCTTGTACTAGTATTTTTCCAGGGACTAAGTCAATTCCTAGCCACTTATAAGGAGCTTGTAGTTTCCAAGAGCACTTGATATAAATTTAAATGACTTGAAATTAAATAACTCAAGTATTTTTGCTTAGTATTTTTCCTAGGACTTAAGCCACTTCTTAAGTACTTATAAGGAGCTTTTACTTTGCAAAGATGCTTGTGAAAATAAAAAATAGAATTGTAAAAGATAAGGGATAGAAATTGATACACAAGATTTATAGTGGTTCGGCGCAACTCTTGCCTACGTCCACTCTTTCTCAATCACAATTGAGAAGTT
>JASCZI010092064.1:0-10147 GCA_036250425.1 Stylosanthes scabra
AGTAAATGAATCATAGCCGTTCATTCCTTTTCATGTAATAGTAAATCTTTTACTATAAATAGGGCTATGATTTCATAAGTTTTTCATATTCAGAAATCAATAAAAAATTTTCTCTCTTGCTCTCTCTAGCTTTCTCTCTTGCTTTTCTCTTATTCTCTCTTTTATAGCTTCAGTTTTATAACAGGGTTTTGATTCAAATAAAAACATTGAATTATTGAACAGGTGATTTAACAGTAAAAAATAGTAAGAGATTGAACTCTTCTGTTGCAACTTGCAATTCAGTTTTAAACGATGTTATTATTATGGTATCTATCTACTGTAATATAATTATTATTAATATTTATTATTTGTAGCCGTATAAATATTCTAAAAGGAAAAGATATATATATATATATGAACTAAATATTTTTCTTTTGGACTGTACCACCCAATATTTTCACCGTCACATTCAATTTTTTTTGAGACTTTGCTTTTTTTCGACAGGTTATATTAGGAAAGGTTCAAACACGAGACCTCTATAACAAGGGAAAAAAGACAATGCCATTTGAGCTATGGTCTAAGGCTCATTGGCTTTTGAGACTTATTTAAATTTTCCTTTTTTTGGACATAGGACTTTTGTTTTTTGGTAATATGGATATGGGGACTTTTTTAACTTTAAAATACACCGGATATAGGCCTATCTTTATTTTTGGACGTTTAGGCCTGTCTTGGTTTTTTATTGGTAAAGGGCATGGGTTTGTTGTTTTCCTTTTGGACTTGGACATGGGTCTGTCTTGATGACTGGATTAATGTAATTGGGCCCTTCTTAAACAATTATAACAAAAGAACCACCTTGGGCCATAATAGCCCAAATAACTTGGGGAAAGAAGGCCCAATATTTTGTAGCTAAGTTTGTTTGGTAGGGTGGTGGTTCTCTACTTCTGTTACATTTACTATCATTGGATGGGCAGATACACGGATGAGGAACAACATTATTTTGTATCAAACTATCAAGTAAACCTTAAATTTTGGTGGTCACTTTCTGCATCAATTATTGGAAGCTTTGGAATAGCCTAGTCTAGTGTTCTACATAATAACTTGTGTTCATGGTGATGAGATAGCCTGTCTTTGTGGTTGTGGGTTCCAAATCCAACAAACTCCATTGTCATACTCATAACACACCATGTGCCTTGTATTTAATGCCCCCCTTTGGCTTATCTTCCTCCCTAAAGATATGTCATTTCCATATTCTAGAAAGGATCTTTCAATTTTGGAAGAAACCAGTAACAATCATTTATATATAAAATATTTATCTAATTTGAAATGTATTAAATTGTTATTTCTTTTGATTATCTACTTAAATCCTAAATTCTCTAAAAGTTTAAAAGTTTTTTACAATTTGTTTAATGCTTCATATTTGTTAATTAAAAGTAGATTTTTATACTTATTTTAAAATAATTATTTAAATCTTTATTAAGTCTTGGAAATACTCTAATTTTAGTAGATAAATAGGTATTGAAATTATCCCTTGTTTTTTGTACAGTCTAAATTTTTTTGACATTATATTTTTCACTAAAAGTTTCTAATGTGGATTATGTGGGCCTTTATGGTGTTGCCAATTTCCAGACACCTATACCACCAATTGATCCACATCCATGCTTGGTTTTGAAGCTCAATTGTTTTTTTTTTTTTTATCTTCCATCTTATCTCCATTGCTTCCTCATAGTGCATTTTGATTGACAAGCTTATTAATATGATATTCCTATTTATCTGCTCCAATATTCAACCATGGTATATATTATATTATTATTGATTAAGCTTGACACCTAACAAATAATGTGGACTTTACCATTATGACTTTGTCTCATTTGAATTGCATAAGATTCTCATCCTCTTTTCCCTATAAAAGGTATGAACGTAGCTAGAGCATTCTATCCTTAATTATTTCAAGAATAATCTTAGATGAGCTCATAAACAAATTAAATTAAATTTATTATTATGTTTGATATAAAATTTATTAAAAGATAGAAATTTATAATAAAGATTAAATTAAGTTGGTGAAAGAGTGAAAATATTTGAGTAAAAAAAAATTATTAAAATTTAAATCTTAACACTAAAAAATTTCAATCACCTCAATTTTTATTTTCTAAAAACTGAAAAGACAAAAAATACTGAAATTTTAAAGATAAAAATTAAAACTTTAATTTCTATTAACTAAATATAATATTCAGTCCCTCCTGACTTAAATTTCGGTATATGCTACAAAACACAAACTTAATGACTTGACAAAGAATACATAGACCGTGTGGTCGGTGTAAATAAATGATCACATTTTGCAAAGAAAAAGGTTAGGAATTAACAATTTTTTCAGTCGACATTAGTAAGAGATTTTTATTAAAATGATTATCTTATTATCAATTGTCTAAACAGTCACGTTAAATATAAAGAATAGTAATTAAATCTATACCTATCAACGTAACTACGTATTAACTTACCCTTTAATTATGTTTATTTTATTTATATTTAACTTCTAAAGGGAGAAAAGGGCAGACGCTTTTGACAAAATTCTCAACCTTTTTCTTGTCTGTATAACAAACACTCCTGCAGTCCTGTAGATTTAATTATGAATTTGGATGGATCAATGAGAAAATGAAATATCATGTGGTCACTTATGTCAGTCTAAAAAGAGTAGAGAAAAATAAAAATAAAGAAAACGATTGAACTTCAACAACATATGATGGGGTCGATTGATATTGTCTGGCCTCAATGAATCTTATCACCAAATAAATGCCTTTTTCGATTATTTCTAATTTCCCATATTGAATGTTTTAATATGTAGGACAAAATACAAATAATACTTTTAATAATTTTTATTATAAAATTAACATAATTTCTTTGATAAATATTTAACTATGTAGAAGAAATATTTTTTTATCTTGTCATTATTTTAACTAACCCACGTGTGTGTAATGTGTATGGCCGAAAAACCCAGCAGAGCATAAAAACATAAGCACAGAAACACTCAAAACTGACATATATTTATATATCTTCCTTGTATTGTATGTAATAACAACTTGGGACTCAAATTGGTCATCCATGGATCATGTTCCAAAATTCTCCAAAGCTAACATAAGACACATTCATTCATGTTCAATGACAAAGATGTTTCTCATAACTCAACAGCTAGTACTTACTAACTATTTAGGTTTTCTTATTAACTATTTAGGTTTTCTTATTATTATTATTATTATTATTATCATTATTATTATTATTATGAGTAAAATATTTTATAATTCTAATATTTGAATCAAACTATAAATTAACATTTAGATTATTTTATATTTTCTATTAATTTTTCATTTTAAATTTAATGATGAAACTACATTGATCACGTTTAAATTTTTTTAAAACCAAAAAAAAAATGATTGAAATGTTATAGAGCTAATTTAAGATTTTAGTATAAATGTTAAGGACTAATACAGTATTATAATTTTGTATTTATATTATATTTTACATTTAAAAATTTGCAAATTTTTCTTAGATAAAAATTAATATTAAATCTTTATTAGTTATTTTTAAATAATAATATTACAATATTTACTTTTAAACTATTTGATAACTCATCTTACATCAAATACAATAACTAATATTTTGAAGAAAAAAATATTTTTAACGAAAATAGTTTAAAATATTTTATTTAAAATTTTAATTAAATACAAGGACCCAATTATAAAGTTTTAAATTAATATATACTTAACCAAAAATTTAGTAAAACTATAAAAACTTACAAAATAATTAAACTTAGTGTTTATTGTAATGCATTTTCTTCCTTATATTTTTTTAATATAAAAGACTAGGGAGCCAATATATTATAACCAATAGGGAATCAATATATGGTTACGGATGATAATTCATATAAATTTTGAATGATAACTTAATGTTAAATATATGAGTTACGGATGATAACTCATATAAATTTTGAATGATAACTTAATTATTAGTTCCCTAATGGCTCTCTAACTATTAGTTCCCTAGCATTATTCTTACTCTAATAGCAAATAAAAGAAAAAAAAAAATTGTTGGATTCCTCCAACGCATGATGACACAGAAACAATATAGTTTGGACATTAATCAAATATTTCTATGGTTTAATTAACTAATAAGCTTGATTAGCCAATATGAACGCCCAAGTTGGCAAAAACAACTTTGCTTTGTCCGTCTCTTTTTGACTTGATTTATGCCCTTTTTTTCTTTTGTCTTATATATATCTTCTAAGTAAACTTCATGAAGTTTCACGTTTTATTTTAGAGGGGAAAAAGTAAAAGAAAAGTTCCCTCTTGATTTGAATGGATGGAACATGTGGCTGATTTTTTTTTTTATTCTTCTTCTTTTTCTTTTTATTAAAATTGTAAGAGTTTAACCATGTTTAAGAAATTAATTAATTAATCAAGTAGGGTAAAATGAAAGGTACGTATAAAAATAGGGTAAACAATTTATGAAAAAAAAATCCTATTAAAAATCTCTACCTCATTTTTACTACTAACCAAGCTGTCCAAACATATCTTAAAAATAATAATTGGAAAAAAAAAAAGAATACGTGCACATTATTTATAACATAAAAAATATAAATATTAACATAAAATTAATAAATTAATTAATAAAATAAAAAAGTATATTTCAAATTATAACATATTCAAAAATAATATTTACATACTAAAATTTAATTACAAATATTTATATATATATTCATATATTATTCAAATTAATTTTAATATATATTTTATTTTAATTTTGATAGGTGTTTTTTAGTATGTAACTAATATAACTCTAAAATATTAATGAAAAAGGGCAAACGTCATCTTGACATCTTCTGCATTTTGCTTCAATTCTTCACACGGGAAATCAGGAAACAAATAATAAAAAAATAAACAAGAGGAATATGATGCATAGATATAAGTATTAGGGAAAAGTACATTTATGTCCCTAACTTTTAAAAAATTGTACAAATTTACCCCTGACTTTTGTGAAATACTTAATAACCCCTAACCTTCGAAAAAATAGTACAATTATGCCCCTTTGTGAGTTTGACTCGGCTAAAAAAAACGAAAACTTTCAATAGAATTCCTTACAAAATCACCCACATGATGGAAAAAAAGAATCACAAACGTTTTTTTAATAACTACATAAGCAATTTTCGTTTTTTTTTAGTCGAGTCAAACTAACAGAGGGGTATAATTGTACTGTTTTTTCGAAGATCAGGGGTTATTAAGTATTTCACAAAAGTCAGGAGTGAATTTGTACAATTTTTGAAACGTCAGGGGCATAAATGTCCTTTACCCTAAGTATTATTTTTGCATCGAGATTTTGATTATTGTTGTTGCCATGCAGTGGTGGATCCATCGATCTAATTAAATTAATTGTCCAAATTATACAACGCTCCATTAATAAATTTTTTAGTTCCAACTAAACCATGTTCCCATCGAGGTACAGCTACTATATCGATAAAATATAAAAGAATAATAATAATAATAATAATAATAAATTTTTAGTATATACTATATAGTGGTAGTAATTGTACGTTGTTTAATTAAATTTATATAATTTGATATCTTCTAGCTCCCGGAAACTCTGGCTCAAATATTTTATTATGAGGTGTCCTAATTTGTGTGCATATGACTCATAATTCAGAAAAATACACCTATAAAATGAGCTCAATAATAAAGATCGCTAGGAGAAAACAAAACTCATTAAGACCAAAAAAACAAAAATCTCATTATTATGATTTAATGATTTATGATATGTCTTTAGGGCAAAACTCTTTATTTAAAAAAAATAGAGATTTAGTGTTTCTGCCCAATTTTATTTTTACAGTATAGTATTATTCAAAACATAATTTATATATTATAAGATAAAAATACATAGGTTGTGATATAATATAAGATTGACTTGCAAAAAATTAAATAGTGATGACACAGTTGATTATAGTTACATATATAGGGACATAGGATATAGGATAAGAGTGTATATATATAATTGACCTTAATTAGCTTAAAAAAATTAATGTATAATATGTAAAGAAAATCAAGAACAGTGTATATTGTGAATGAATCTGATTCTTAATTCATGCACATATATTGAGAAAGGGTAACTATTGGTGGTGGGTCTCTATCTCAGGTGTGTTTTCCAATTTCCATAGCTTTAATAATTTTACTGTTTGTAAAACAAGAATCCAATATTAATACTATAAAGTCATGGCTAACTAGCTAGCCCTATTTATTTGCATTGTAATATGTTATACCCACCCAATATAATGCACGCTTTCTTAACCTAACATATCCAAATCCACAGTGCTACCCATTTATCTAGCGAATAAAATAATTACACTCAATTTTTTTTTTATGATTTCTAAGTTAATTCCTTTTATTTGTTTTTTTTTTTTTATATTCGTTGAATGTCCTATAAAATATCATAGCTGCGTCTCTCCAATCACCGCAATAACTCTATTATTTATCTTAACCAATCATATATTAATTATTATAAATAAATCTTTATATAATTATTAAAAATATATCCTCTGAAACACTGTCATATTTGCAAGTACCAATGTGTCTTCTAATCAAGATTCTATTTTCTCTCACTTAATTTTCTTTTTGGAGAGAATGAAATCTCAATAGTCATTAGAATATATAGTGGCAGTACTTCAAAGAGTGTCCAAGAAAAAAAAAGGACAACTTATCCTTTCATTCAGAGAGGATCAAGTAGTCTTCTTATTTTTACATAGGAATTTTTTTTTGAAAAATAAAATTATGAAGAGTAAAATTTTACTAAATTTAGAAGAAAAAAGATGGTATATTATACATGAAAAATTCTTTTATAGACTTTTTTCACAATATAAACATACCACAAGAAATTTTTTATAAAATAAATTTCAATTATTTAATTTGTATACACAATCAACATTAAAGTTTAATTTTTTTTACTATTTTAACCTTTCATGGGTGAAAACTCACGTATAATTTTATTGAATATATTAAATTATTTATTGATTTTCAATAAATAATTTTAGAGTAATCTTAAAAACAGTAGATGTAGGAATTATTCCACGTGGCAGGATATGAGTGGTGTAACAGAAGGGGTCGGCATACGTTGGGAATTGGAACGCCGTCAAAAGGGGCGGAATTTCTGCTACTTTACTGTGCACGCTCGCGGCATCTTCAACCTTTTATCATCTTTCATGGCTTTTTGTAAATGGTTTATGGCACTCATAAAAACTATGATTAATTGGTGACATGCTAAATGTAGGTTAAAATCAGCATTAAAATTAAATTAGTTATCACTGTATATTTAATATATATATATATATATATAATATATTAAAATATAAAATATATGTATAATTTAATTATTTTAGCATATATTTTATATTTCAATTTATATTATGATTATTTTTTATGGTTAATTTTAGTGTGTAAATAAATTATTATTAATTCATGGACAATTAAATATTTATTTAAGGGTTTAGGTGACATGTGCATTAAAAATATAATCTTATTATTAATAGAAAGTTTTAAATTATTTTATTTAATAAATAAAAAATAAATACATTAAAATCTTAAATCTTTTGTGTTTTCAATAAAAAAAATTTCATTTTATAATCTTATCACGTATCTTTTAGATAAATCTTTATTTGAAAAGATATGTTATTTAACTTCTATTAATTTTTAAAATGAAATTGTATTTTTTTATTCTATTCTTATAAAAACTTCTTTATTATAAAATTTTTCTTTGGAAATTACCGTAAAAAACAAAATAAAAAACTAAAAAAATGGAAGTACATATAATTTTAGTATAGACTTATTGGTACATGGTGTGTTTGCTTTTAATCTTAATAAAAGATTTTATGAAATTCTTATTATATATAGTTGAGGGAATAAGTTAAAATGCTGATCATCCCAAGTTATAATAACCCAAAAATCATAAAATGAATTAGAGATATTTTTTACAAGAAAAATCCACACACAAAATTAAAAGAATATTTATTTCAAATGATTCATCCCCTCAAAATTTAAATGAACAAATATTTTCATAAGTGAAAAAGACAATCACCTTGGCACACTTATATATATGAATTAAATATTTTCTGTGATTGTTTAATTTCTAGCCTCTTCTTTTTGAGTAAAAGGTGGAAAAGTGTGAATAATACTTCATGTCGGCACTATTGTAAGATTAGGAAATAACAAACTCTAAGAAAATTAAAATTAATTTCACTGGCTAATTATGTATAGCTTTCATAAGAATTGTCACCTGTCAGCTTTTAGACATATAAGTGATCATGATCATATTAATTTGGGCAAATTAAATCATCCATATATATACGCAAATAAATAGGGGTGGGTTTAGTCATTATCCAAATGACAATGATATTTTTATATTGACACATATTACTTTTATAATTATATTATATGTTCACATTAAAATTATTTGTTATCAATTAGTTATCTTGTGTAGAAAAAATATATTTGGTATTTTATAATTTTTTATTATATAATTATAAATAAATTTGATTATTTGTCTATTGTATATTTAATTATCTTATTATTACAAGTTTGATTATTTTAGTGATTAATTATCTGATTGAAAAGGTATCTGAATTAAAATTAACAGTAGCCAAACTTTTTCAAAATAATTTTACTTATTTTAATCATAATTCATAAATTATAAACATAAATCTTAAAGTTGGCTAGCTAAAAATTGGTTTTCTATAATTTCTAAAAAACTCATATATTGCTATATTAGTAAAATAACTAATTTTTAA
Organism: Stylosanthes scabra; assembly: GCA_036250425.1. Taxonomy (NCBI): domain Eukaryota; kingdom Viridiplantae; phylum Streptophyta; class Magnoliopsida; order Fabales; family Fabaceae; genus Stylosanthes; species Stylosanthes scabra. The sequence continues at coordinate 8,795 of JASCZI010092064.1, forward strand.
TTTTATTATTTCAAAAATCAACTAATAAATACATGAATCTGATTGAATAACAATGTTTTAAAATTAAATTCGTATAAAATATATAAATACTTAATAAATATTTTGATAGTTGATTTTAATATACATGTATATTTTTTATTAATGTTTCTATATATAATGTATATTTATAATAAGGTTGATTCTATGATAAAATGACTTTTACATAAAGAGATGAAGAATATGAGAAGAATATATACTTTTATTTTAAAAAAATTATAAAAGTAAAATTACACATCGCCCATATAATGATTATATTGATCTAAATCTTCATTATCTTCATTATTTGTCCACTTCATCCTAGCATGCTCCTTATAATAAAATTTCATTAAATTCAAGTGATATTATTGCATTAATTTTAAAATGGCATTATCCACTTCCAATAAATAAAATGTGGTGGTAGATACCAAAAGAAATTAAAATGTGGCGGGGTGTGATGAATATTCCAATAGTCAAAATTTTAAATTTAGTCTTCAAAATGTTAATAGGTCAAAATGGACTAGGTTGTATTGAGTTTGTTTCTATATTCTTTTAGGGTAAAAGAAGTACTTTATTCTATCTATTTATTTTTTCTGAGTTATTTATTTGTGCATCTAAAAAAACAAAATTAAAGTGAAAAATAAGGAATTTTTTGTATTAAAAAGATATTCTTATCTTAATTCAAATTTATTTTTCTATATGAAAAGTCGGCAGAAATTTTGATATAATTAAAGACCATAAATTGTAGCATTATATATTCTCAGTGATTGAGGGGAACACAGCACAAGAACATACGTATACACAATTGATGATAACTTGTGATGGACAAAGCCATTGGGACCTACAACTCACCCATGAAGGGAACATGGCCTTTGCCATTGGGACCCTCTCTTCTTTCTCTGTTCTATCATGAATGATCATGAAGATAAAAAATTAGAGAAATGCTGCATTACATCAATTTTAATTTCTTTTAGTCATCATTAATTATCTCGTATTTAATTTAAGGTGTTATTATATGATATTAAATTATAATTTAAAGGTATTCAGCATTGATAGTTAAAAATGATGACTAAAATGTATTAAAATTGATGATCATCTAATATTTCTTAAAAAATTATTATTGTTAGGTCATGAGGGTATATATAAATAAATAGGTATTAAGTGAAAAATGTTATAAAACTAAAGTTATAAAAGAAAGAATAATAGAAAATCAAGAAAAAGAGCTAAAGAGTAAGAATATGAAATTCTTATTGATTTCTGGATATGAAAAACTTATGAAATCATAGCCCTATTTATAGTAAAAGATTTACTATTACATGAAAATGAATGAACGGTTAT
>JASCZI010092065.1:0-15258 GCA_036250425.1 Stylosanthes scabra
GAAAGAATTTCCGTCGGATAAAATCCGCCGGAAAACTCGGAACCCATTTCATCGTCGAAAATCCGGTTTCCGTCGGATTCATCCGACGTAAATTCTCCGTCGGACAACTAAATCCGACGGAAAATATTTTCCGTCGAGGATATTTGCGTCGGGTAATTATCCGACGGAAATTCCGTCGGAAACTTCATTACCGTCGAATTTTCGCTTAAAATCCGACGGAAAATCCGACGGAAATATGAGAATATCTTGTAGTGAGCACCGAACAAGACTAGACACTCGGCAATACCCTTTGACCATCTCCTCAGTTAGACCGATGGCATGACCAAAATCAGCAATATTGCTTATCTCGTATTTAACCAATGGCTCGGCAGGGCTAAAATAGACAGGAGATGGCAAAGCTTGGGCAAAGCCGAACTGTCGAACCACAAATTGCAGAGAATACAAGTTAATCTTGTATTTCATTTCTAAAGTTCCTTCACAAGGGGCACCTACCCTTAGTTTTTGAGGAACTAGAGAATGAGCCCACATCTCATATCCAGTTTCTTGATTTGGTGGATAGTCCAGAGAATCGAAGCAAGGTGCAGCTGGTAAAGGAAGGCTCACAAAAGGGAATAGGTTAAAAGTCCTGTCTTCGACGTTAGTTTTAAGATAAGAAAAAGAAAACCAGGAGAGAAATGAGCGGAATGATTCAAGATTATAAGGGGATGGAGGCTTCTCTAAGCATGTCAATTGAATCCCATTTATGGCCTTCTTGGGCAACACATCCATAGCTTGCGGAATGCGAGGTCGAAAGATAGCCTTCAGCCATAGATCAACTACCCAGAGGGGCCCGAATAGGTTAAAAGAGGTGTCTCATTACTTGATGGTCTCGACAGCAAGAGTAAGAGCTTCGTACAGATGACCCAGAATCAGATTGGCTAGAGAAACATATTTTCCTTTATGCAACATGACGGCTAATGTCCTATAGTTTTTCTTGTTCATACATATGGACTTCGGACAGAAACAAAGGCATTTAGCCAGCAGAGAAGAAAAGTTGTATGTTCGACATCAGAGATGGGAGTACCTTCAGCTCCTTGATTCTATCTGATAAAATTGGTGTAAGAAGTATGGGTAAAGTCAATACCAACAGAATCTCTAATATCGAACTCATTGCTCCATGAGATGGGTTCTCCATTGGTTGGAAGTCCTGCTATATGGGCGATGTTGAGAAGTGTTGGTGTCATCATCCCACACAGGAAGTGAAAAGTGTTAGTCGTAGGCGACCAGAAGTAAAGGCTGGCACCCAATAAAGGTTGATGATAAGAAAGGTCATAACAGACTAGTTGGAGGGCTTGATTAATCCCGGCTTCGACCCATATATTCCTATAAGCAAGTCTATGCCTTGCTTTCCATTTCATGAAGAGAGCCCTAGCTTCATGTTGAGGGCCTGTTCGAAATACCCTAGCTCTAAAATAATCCGTCCTCATATCCTTAAAAAAAAGCTAAAGGGAGGTGCTCGATAGTCGAAGAAAAGAAATTCAAGATTGAGTCTAATTCCTCCCTAGTAGTAATGGGACCTAAGAAAGCATGTAAAGTGTTTTCTACTTTGAAAAGGAGCAATGCCTGGCTAGTCCATAGCTCCGAGGTTTCAATCGAGGGTTCTAGTGCCTTCAAAAAACCCTCTTTGGTAAGAGGGGCCACCGATTCCACCACTAGGAACTTGGGTGGAGCAGGGACGATCTCTTTCTTTGCTATTCTTTCCTTCTTCTTCTATTCTTTTTCTTTAAGAGGAGTAGAATGCGTGGAGGTAACCGCCATTGTTGAGGAAGGTAGATCAGTCTCAGAGGAAGGAGGAACAACGAACTGAGGTTGAGATTCTTCCGGTTGTGAAGGCGAGGAAGAAGTTGTTTGATGAGGTACCAAAGCAGTCTCTGTGTGTGAAGAAGCTGGTGATGCCATTGATGAGGAACATAATTCTTTGAAGAAGTGAGAAAATTTTTGGGAAGCTTTTGAGAATGATAATTAGAAGAAGAAGAAGAAGAGTCTTCTTGCCTTTTATAAAAGGATTGACAACGCCGGAAAAGAGAAATTGGCGCGTCTAGTTCGAAAAGACGAAACGTCTTTTCAAAATTGAAAGTTTGAATCAAAATTAAAACTTAAAATTATAAAATAATTTAATTTTTAAAGGGGCAATTTGTTAGGCCAAAAAATCATTTTCTGGCTAAGTGACAAGGAAAAAGAATTTTTGATTAAAATCCTGTAATCCCGCAAAAATCCTGCTCGACTGAAGTGGTCCAAAGCTTATATAAATTGACAAGTGATTGAAGATATCCTAGTCGAGCTGGGTTGATAGTCGAAGAATGACGAGTTTACACTTAGATAAATCAGGAAGATTCTCGATGACAAAAGTGTGGTCTTATCCGGATAGCCCTGTTAAGAGATCGTGGGCATTTTGCTTCAGGTGCAAGAAAAACAGGCAGACGTTGGTGCTGAGTTTGGCGAACAAGCAGATACTCTGATCGTGGAAAAAACTGAAGACAACTTCGCATCTATAAATAGGTGAGGCCAATGCATTTTCAGGGACTCTCAGATTGATTCATATAACCACAAACTCCAAGCAAGTTCCAAGTGTTCTCAGATGTCAAGGAAGAACGATGGAGTGCAAGTGCTGCATGTGAGTAGCCGAGAGTGCTCTTTTATTCTTTTAGTTATTTTGTTTCTTTCATTAATCTATCATTCTTTTCTTTTATGCATTGTTTTACTAGCAATTTTTCGTCATTCCGTTCTTTCTTAATCATTTGTCTATTTGTCTCATTTTTACTTCTGCCTGTTCCATCTTTGTTCTTTACATTTATAATTAAAATTATATGACAAGGGCTAAATTTAAGCTCTAGTTTGCATCTTTGATTGATTGAAAGAATCCACCTACAAATAAGGAGTCGTATCCCGCTCATCGATCTGAGATTGTGGTATTCTGCTCCTGGTTCGACATTGTCCAAAAAGTTGAGCGAGCAGATCATATATGTTTTCTAGAAAGGTTTGCAAAGTAAAACAAAAAAGGATTACAGGATTTATACAGTATTAAATATCTGTCAAGATGAGAATCTGGTGAAGCAATACCTACCCGAGGACTTCACAAGCCAACCAACTGGGAACCTCACTGTATGGTGTATTACATTGTGATTTTTCTGTTTTTCAAAAGATATTTAGGATCGAATTGGTCACATTTGTTTCCTAAGTAGGTTACCAAAAAATTGCTTTGCAGGAAATGGGTGGGAGCAACTCGCTTGAGGTGTCTCAGGCTGCGGATCCAAAAGAGACATGTGAATGATCTAAAAGGTCTACCATATGGAGCAAATGAGCATGATTTGGAAGGTCGGTTATCAACTAATAAGTTCAGCAGAAGAGGTGGGAAAAAAGGGAGGCTTCAAGCAATTGATATCAGTTGCTTTAGTTGCTTACTTAACATAACAGGTGTTTCTTTAGATCTTCATGGATGTTAATCTTTTAGGACTTGAAGTCCTACCGTTTTGTGATTTAACCCTGTCTCCATGGGCACTAATTACATTCTCTTTATTCCCTGTTTGCTTAGATCTGTCATGGCATACGTGTGAAGCAATCCGTTAGCTTTAGCTTAGTCATATAATTAATTGCATCTAGGTGGCATTACTGCAAACTATAAGTTCTAATTGGTTAAATGAAATCAGCCTTTAGATATCATTATTCGGGACGATCCATTTCAACCAAGTTTGAAGGAACAAACCAACTACCTCGATTTTATTTTTTGGATAGGTGCCCATTAGTGGTAGCTTTTTTTGTTAAAGCATTTAAGATAGTAGCTTTCCATGAAAATTGAAATATATAGCACTTATCTTTATAATAATTAGTTTATATGCTTCTCCATAATAACCCAGATCCGGGAATGATGCTTAACTAATAATTAGTTTATATGAAATTTACATTAAAGACCGGTTATTTTTTACTAATTAATTTCATTGGTTTTCTACAATAACCAACCTCGAAGCTCCTAGGACGTGGAAGGGAAGAGGTCACTCTCTCAATTTTAAGTGCATTTTTTTATATTCTTTACAACATTCTGCGATACAATTTTAAAATTTTGAAAATATCCGAAGAACATGAATATTCATTGAAAGACTACAGGCTCGGGGCACTGAAAAAGCCATCACCGCAAACGGGAGGTCATATAAAGAATGTTTTACTAAATTTTTTTTTTTTTAATCAAAGATAGTTGTTATTTCATTTCATTTAACAGAAAAATGAATATATATGAGTTAGATCCTACTTGGATAACGACAGCAAGAGAAAGTGAAATCTCTATGTAAATTTTAAATAAACTTAAAAGAATATTAAAAAATGTGGTATCATTAAAATTCAAGATTGATCTTGATGACGGAGGAAAAAATTATTTGAAGGAAATGCGGCTTCGAAGATGTGTTGGCGCACCGGATGACCGTTGTAGATAGCTTTACTGTAGTACCCTTAGGATTATGTAGGTACCGTTTATCAAAAGCTTTAATTTACATTCTATCATTCGAGATCTATTATTGGTTTCACAGATAAAACCATTTTTTAGAGAGTATGATATACGGATTTCTTCTAGTTTATGGAATGTTAGGGGTCTCCCTAAACCCTAACAATTCCCGCAAAATACCCTCATGTCTTCTCTGGCACCAATTGACGGCTGAGACTTTCACCTCATTAAATTCAGAGAGAATCACCTATTAAATCGACTCTAAATGATCTTAAAATCAGCTTTCATTGTCCAAGATAAAATAGATTTATCAACAAAGAGTTTTCCAATAAACCTATTCAAACAATCATTCACAAGATCACTGATTCTTTTGTACTCCAAATGAGTATGAGAAACTCTAATAGAGCACGTGAGAAAACCTTATTAAGACACAAGAAAACATTATAACAAAGCACTAGAAGAATTTTATTAGGGCACAAAAGAAAATTCTAATAGGACATGTTTACTAAAATATTTAGTTAATCTCTTACTCAAACAACTGAACCATACTATTACCTCATAAAATTTATGTTGGTTCCTTTAAAAAAAATTTAAATATGTTTAGTTATAAACCAAAAAAATTTAAAAGATTTAACGTATCTTTTTAGGTGAAAACTATCATCAAACAATTGTGTGACATGAATATTCATTGCATAAATATAACTCTAAAGTACCTCACGCATCGCGTGGCTCCTAACCTAGTATTAATTTAAGGGTGATTAAGGCATTATTTTTTTTTTTTAAATGACTAATAACTTTAGAAGAAATCCATCTTTTAAAAGAATAATTAAAAATAAATTGAGATGATTGATTTGGGGAGTTGGTTCCTCTTTGTTTGAATTCAATTCCCGTTGCTCTCTGCATTGTAACTAGGAATATAGGAAATCCATTGACATAAAATACTGAAGTTCTTTCAGCTAAGCCTGAAGCATAGGAATGATGAATATGGATTGCTTTCCATACGTGCCGTGCAATCAAGTTTCTCTCTCAAATAACAAACACCACCTTCACCACCACCATGCAAAATGTGTGACACCTCCTTGAACCGTGAACACAAACCACCTTCACTATAACACCAGTATATAAACATAGCATAGCTTCACCATATTTCATTCACAAATTCTTGCAGTGAATAGAAAAACACTGAGAAAGAAGAGCAAGATGGGTCTGAAGGGGAAGCAAGCAATAATCCAAATTCTTGCGGTGCTTGTGCTGGTTTCATTAGGGAATGCTCATGGCATCAGTAAAAGCAAAGCTGGTACGTGCCTTGGTTTGTGTGGAGACAACGTTGTTTCTTGCATGATCGATTGCTACATTAAGGACTTTGAGCACTTCTTGAAATGTGCATTGAAATGTGAAGACCAGAATAACCTGTGCATGGGAAGGTGCACCAATATCAAGATTCCTCCATCTGATCATAAGGTGCCACCATCAGCATGACAAATGATATGCATTTGAACTTGTTGTAATCTCACCCTAACTTATTATATGGGGAATAATAATAATTCCAGCATGTTATTATTATGACAATAATTACACGTCAATTCATTTGAAAAATATGATTGACGTTGTTGATCATTCTATATTATTATTATTTATTATTATAGTTTTCTGAAAAACAATGTTACTTGTTCTCCTTGAAGGAAACGATGCTATATTATTACTTGATTTGAATAAATAAATATTTTTGGAAAATTATCCATACGTCATTAAAAATAGGTGAATAACATATTCCGCGTAGGAAAAGTTAGCCTAAAAGGAATTTGTCTTCTAATGAGGGAGAGAGGTCGAGGTTAACCTTCAAAAGTTAGGGAAAAAGTCGAAACTTGCCAGCTTGGTAAATGGTAACAAAGCAGCAGCTGATTGATAGAATAGAAGAATACTATTAAATTAGTATATAGGAAATGAATCGCGCAGGGGTCCATGCTAATTCCAGTATATATGGAACATATCTTTCGATACAAAGGTGGCAAAAAATTATGATAAATTCACCTTATAGAGTTAAGACTAAATATAATGTGATTTAAATTATAAGCAACATATTGTGCCTCAATTTAGTAAAGAAAAAAAAATTAAACCCACAGGCAAAAACATGTAATTAGCCAATTAATGTTAACATGCAATTTTAATATCGGCAAATTTTTGTTACAATTATATGGGCAAAATCAATCAGTTATTTTGAACAATTATATGTTCAAACTTATGAAAGAAAATAATAATTAAGAAAAGTTGTAAAAAAGAGCTAAAATCAAAATGAGGTAAAAGGGTAACTCAATTAATTCAATTTTAAAGTGAAAAACAATCTATTCAAACTATTTGATGCAATGCTTGATAAATAACTCGCTTGAAAGTTGAAAGTTAAAAAAAGAAAATGAAAAAATGAAAAATAAAAAAATAAAAGAAAAAAAGAAGGTAAGAAGTGGAAAGAGCAATAACATATAAATATAGAATGCAAAAATAAGTGCATCTAACATAGGAAGGCAAATTTTGTAGTGGGACCCTAAATGAATTTCTCTGTTTGGATTTTCAATTTTTTTATTTTCGGATTTTCGTTTGATTCAATTTGTGCATGTTTTATTTATATAAGAACAAAATATTTACATGTTTTTCATGCATAAAGTTGCAAAATATTACCAAAAAGTTTAATACATATTTTGTTATTTTGTATGCAAAATATGAAATAATATGCAGAATAATAATAAATTTTAAATAAATGAAAAAGAGAAAAAAATTAAACACCCCGACATTATTTTTCTATCAACTTTTTTAAGAAGCTCTCTTTTTTTGGTTTACTTTTTAAGAAGCTTTAATACCATAAAATTCATAATAACACATGTATTTGAGAATCCAATTCTAAAAAAAAATGAAAACTCACCAAAAACTAAGATTCACCCAGTGAAGAACTCATGGCCTGGAAAAAATGGTCTTAGGTAAGTTATTGTAGATTATGATGCAACAGCCGAAGTTGGACAAATAATATTTTCACTCTTCCCAAACTAAAGAAAGGAAACACCCGCTGCTAGCTTTTTGTGGACTAAACAAGTTCAATATCCACACCGTCTTTATCAACTGAATCTTTACCCCATATATTATTATTTAATATAAATATCAACTGCTGTAAAAGGTTGGAATATGAATTCCAAGATAGTACACTGGCATACCGGAACATTTCCAATATTTTATATAGAAAATATAACACAAGTTCAGATAGAAAACATCATGAAGTATGTTATACTCTGTTGTCTTGTACTCTTGTACACCAAATCAATACACAACCATTCATCATAAAACATGAAATCGCATGAAATCAATTTCACATCCTACCGAACATCCAATAAGTGCATGTAGATTCAGTTTATGAAAGTCACCAAAAAAAAAAAAAAAAGATTCAGTTTATGAAACAAAATGAGAACATAATTGATAAGACCATACATGGAAAGTAAGTATGGATTTGCATTCGTATATACTTATAGGCTGCATTTGATTTTGAGAACTGAACAAGGCAGGATACTAAGAACATGATACAAAGGACAGAGACAGACAAATTTACCATCCTTGTATTTTGTTTAGTAATAAACTAAATTCATGATAGAACAAGTTATAAAGAATCCAATTTACTTTAATTTTTTTCTTCCACAAATTTAAGGAAGAAAATAGAATGGTAAAAAAGAAGAGAGTAAAAATAAGTTGTATTTTCTACTAGTGTCTTTATGTCCTTTAGCGCCAAGAAGGACACAATACAGTAATTCAGTGCCTCGGGACCCAATGTCCCTCTCTATGTATTTACCTATTTACATGTCAAACTTGATTGTGTTACTGCGTCCATGTTTTAGTGTCTTGTGCTAATAAAGAAACACAGCTTATAGTTCAGTTTACATACCAATGATAACAGCGAACAACGCGCAAAAGGAACATAATAGAATAACCTAAAGATGACACAATGATACAAGTATAACAATCCCACTGACACAAGAACTACCATGACCGAGTCATGCGGCGAAGTCTTCAATAATCAATACAAAATTACATCTTGCTATATATAAGCAAATTGCAATACTTCAGTAAACTTAACATAACATCTAAAGAATGTAAAGATGGTTTCTAGAAGATAAGGAGGATGAAAAGTAACATCAACATGGTGTTCATGACATTCTCAACCCTATTATTGAACAGAAATATGCATACCTCAGCAGTCACAATGGTAAGAACACCTATGGCACATCCTGATATGTCAAAAAAATCCAAATACAGTGCTTGAAATATGCACTTAGAAGTACGTTCAATCTTACTTTGATTTCTTGGATACTCGACTTTTCTTTTCCTCAATACCAGATTGGGAAAATCTCTGCCGAAGAACCTGCAGAACATCTTCTACTTTGACATCTTTCACTGCCAAAAGTACCATGGCATGATAGAGTACATCAGCCATCTCCGAAGCAGTGCGTGACTTGTCTTCATTGTTCTCTAGGGTTTGACACAACTCATTTGCCTCTTCTCTGCAGACACAAAGATTTAATTCACAAAGAAGCATGCGAATCATCCATGCATTTTCTCCAAGCCAAGGGAACTATAATGAAAAGTATAAGTTGTATTTCTTTTAATGGAAAACTTTCATGTGGAGGCAAGGCAATTCTATCAGATATAAGGCTTTGCAATGGACATCACATGGAATGCATATTTTTCCTTCTTCAGGATGAACAAACTAAAATTCAAACTCAAGATGTCAACATAAGGAGATATATCTAACCTGATTTTAGAGCACAACAACTTATCATTGAGCAATAATCGCTTAGTCCATGATGGCTTTCCATTCTCTTCTTCTGCTAACTCTGCTTTGCGTTGGGCGATTGTTGACTCTAATGAATACAAAGAGGTTAATGCCAACCTATTTCCTTCAACCTGCAACATACCAAAATAAATTTGAATGTCGTTTGAAATTCCCCTCCAGAAATATGATATCTGAACACAAGTGCCCTAGGTTATGATGGCCTGAAGGCTGAAGCTAACCTCTTGCTGTTTTAGTGAGTCAAAGATTGATGTATAATAGCATGTTTCTGCCCCTGTATGGCAGGTAGGTCCATCAGGTTTCCCAAGGTATATTATCTAAGAGCATTTTCCAAAGAAGAAAAATGATAATGATAATAATAATAATAATAATAATAATAATAATAATAATTAACATGCCTGTGAATCAAATAATAATAATTCAAGGGTAAAAGGAAAAAGCATACAGAATCACGATCACAGTCAAGGAAGACATCGTGAATATTGATAAAATTGTTAGAAGTCTCTCCTTTGGTCCACAATGATGACCGTGACCGACTGAAGAATGTGGCCTTCTGGGAAGATAGGGTTGTAAACACTGCTTCTCTATTTGCAAAACCTTGCATTAATATGGCTCCAGTGTCAACATTCTGAGCTATTGCCACAGCCAAACCTTTATCATCCCATTTTACACTGTCTAGCAAAGAGTCTACCTGACCAAAGTTACACTTTAATGTGAAATAAGAAGGAAAGAATACGACAAATGCCAAGAAATTACACATGCAATGAATGAAGAAACTTCCTTAGCATTAACCGGAATGTACAATCGCCATTTAACTGTGAAAGAACAGAGGCCCTAGATACTTGTTCCTGCGGAAGTAAATTTTCCCCCAACATAGAACGACAAATCTAAATAGTAAAATTTAACCAAAACTACTATAATAGATGCTTATGAAACAAATCTTTTTAGAAAAAAAACCAAAAGCAAAGCCGACGCTTGCACCACATACTTTGCCACAATGTAATTGGTAAGAAAAAAGGAGCAATGTCAATCACAGCCATTGGATTATGAAATAATAGGAAATCCTAAACACTGAACATCAGTTTAATATCGCCAAGAAAGTGGAGTAATAATATGCTTTGGAATCTAAAAATCGTTTACACAATGACCATGACCGTGACCATTATCGTTGGGTTACATATACTACCATGTGGTCACAGACTCATATATTGAAAGTTTGGTCCAGTTTGTGATTCTTTTTATGGTAATAAAATAAAGGGTAATGCTATTTGAACAACTGGTTTTAGTTAACCAAGTTCAACCAAGTGATTTATTTCTATGCTAAATAGAATATTATTTCGATGTCAAATAGTATAAAAAAGTGCACAAAAATAAAGTTCTATTTGACATCGAAATAGTCTTCTATTTAGCATAGAAATAAATGACTTTGTTGCACTTGGTTGGCCAAAATCACTTGTTCACATAGAATTATTGTAAAATAAAATATAAAAATGAATCATACATAAATCCATACTGTCTATTTCAAAGACAACATATGAATTCCATCCGGTGAACCATCTAATGTGTAGCCAAATAATCAAAGTGCACTTTTAATTTGGAAAATAAATAAAATCAGTCTCTTAAGTTTATCAATAGCTTCAGTTGCCTGCTATAAACATTGCACCATGGAACTTGAATACACATCATGAAATCCTATACAAATTTCAAAAGAGGAGTGTACCTTGGGGTCAATGGCAATGTTTTTGTCTGGTCTCTCCAATGAAGCAAAAGTTAAAAGGCGTGTCCTTCTACCCGTATTATGATGGGTAAATGATAGCTTGCCATTAAGGAAACTAGTGGAAAATTGAAGCATGTGGGCATAGGAAATGGTCATTATTGAACCTGCAGGAGCAATGCAAGAAGTTTTTCAGTGAAAATACAAACAAAGGACCTTTGCAAATTGTTTCGTTAGTATGGTCAGTGCAAATATTCCTGGAATTCCTAATTCCTGGGAATCAACACTACTATGTTCGGTTAACGCAAATATACCAGGGAATACTGTGTCAATTTCCTAAAATACCCTAATAGCTTTAACTTGAAAATTACATTCGTTATACAGAAAAATTAACAATTTCAACTTAAGAATATGTCATTACAAAGCATCTGAGACAAAAAAAAAGGGAGAGAATAAATTAATCAACAATCAAGTTATACATGATAGCTTTATCAATCTCATTCCCCAACATCAACAGAGACATGCCATTCGATGATGGCTTACCCAGAAAATCACGAAATTTACTTCTTGATAAATTAATGTTATCTGAATCTCAACCGGCAGCCATGGCCGTCAAACTCACTAGTCTAAGTAGACTCGACTTGCTGAGTTAACTCGCTAGTGTACTATTTGCTATAGTACACATACTTGAATAAACACATTCAACTTCTACTAAAAATTTGAATAGTAAGCATCCAAAATTAACTCCCAAATTTACAAAGCATATACAAATTTAAAGATAAGCAGTTTTCTAATTTGTAACTTAACAATTTAACTTAAAACTGAAATCCTCCAACACTCGAATATAGGTACAGATTATATCAAGCAGTTTTAAGCATAGTTGTAAAAACCGAACCGGTCATCGAATCGGTCAGCCTACGAAGTCATAGGTTCAACCGTTGACTCACTGGTTGAACCATTGAACCGGTCTCAAAAGCGCAAAAATATAAATTATGAAAATCTTAACATTAGATTAGAACTTGGAATACATGTCTTTATTAACAATCATAAGAGTCTAAATTTAGACAACAAAAGAAATAAGAGTCCAAATTTCAAATAATAACTAATACTAAAATACTAAAATAGAAGATAATTTAACAGTTTTTGACACAAGAACACACCAAATTACAAACATACAACATCCATCAAAGCATACAAAGCATAAAGTTATAAACTATGCCCAAGGAGAAAATTGAGGCATCAGGAGTTGATCCTTGTTGATCCTTGTTCCTGAGATGATGGTGTTTGTGATGAATCCATCTTAAATGCTAAAACCCTATCAAAATTAATTTCAATCAATAACATGTGTAACACTATTTAAAAATTTACCAACAAATAGCCCTGTTATCACAAAGCAATAAGGATGCAAATGAACAATAAATTAATAAGCAGGCAAATGCATAATCATAATCCAGTGAATAAGCAAGTTAATCATAATGAACAAACAATCTAATCTGAAAAAAAGTCCCAGTCAAATGAACAAATGCACAAAAACAAAAACAAAAAAGTGAAAAACAGTCCCAGGCAAATGCACAAAACAAAAACAGTCCCATTCAAATGAACAAATGCATAATCATAATCCAGTGAATAACCAAGTTAATCAATAGCTAATAACCAAACACAAATGAACAAACAATCTAATCTGAAAAAAATCAATACAGAGTCAGAGACAGCAAAGGAAGCGTACCAGACTACCACTCGGCGACGTTGACAAGTGGAACCTCGGCGACGGTGGAAGGCGACACCTCGGCGACGGTGGAAGGCGACACCTAAGCGATGGTGGACGGCAGAAGCTCGGCGACGGTGACTGGCAGATGCTAGGCGATGGCCGAGACAAGCGGAAGCTCGGCGACGGTGGAAGGCGGAGGCTCGGCGACTGCGACTAGCGGAAGCTCGGCGACTGTGACTGGCGGTCTGCGGAAGCTCGGCGATGTCCGAGACAAGCGGAACCAAACCCGGAGACGACTGCAGCAAAGCGGAGGAACGGGGCTGGGGTAGCCGGCGGTGGTGATTGGGTGAGGTTGTGAGAAAGTAGAAGACAGAGCTCACAGCGCCGTTTTGAGATGTTGGATGAAGAGTGTTACCAGCTTAGGATTTTTTTTTAAGTTTTAGTGATTTAGGGTTTCATAAAAACGGCGCCGTTTCAATGATTTCTTTTAAAAAAATTCACCTGGTCCGGTTTTCAGAAACCGGCCGAGTCTGGTTTATTACTGAACCGACCGGTTTAATCCGGGTCTCACCGGTTTAAATGCATTTTCAATTCTTTGCCTCGCTCGAATAGGTAGGAGGTCCGGTTTTCCGATCTGGCAGTCGGTCCGAGCCGGTTATTACAACTATGCATGTTCCAATAGAATAACTTATTCATCATTTATGTATATTGTTAACTTGAACACCAGGAGTATCAAATTCAATGCTAAGTAATTAACAAATTTCAATGGCTGTTTTTATTATTGATTGTTTTAAATTTTAGATGTTTTATTTCTAAAAAAAATTATGGATTTTTTACTAACTTTCATTATGGACGTTTTATAAATAATAGTTACGTGATTTGTTACTTAAAAAAATATTAGTTACATGTACTTTTCCTAATCGAAATGAATTACAAGCAATTTTATTATCAACAATCTATATAACCAATAAAAATTCAGTTAATATCAACCAACAATTTAAATTGGATGTTTTATTTTTTTAGCTTTCTGATGTTCTGTTTCTAAAAAATACCAAGTTGATTGATACCAAGTTGATTAATTGTTAGTTGCTTTAAATTTTGGATGTTTTATTACTTTTATTGTGCATGTTTTATAAACTGTGATTACGAATATTCTACTTTTTGTTGTCTAATTTGTTGGTTAGAAAAAACATAGGTAGTGACCAATATTTAAGAAGGGAAAATTCTACCATGCTTACCCAAGATGTTGTAATGCTGTCTTTGTGTGTCAACCTGAGAGAGTAACACGTAGCACGAAAATGTGTAATTCGGGTCTACTTAATGTGTTGCCTGTTATTTGTACTAGGTGGACTTCCGCATAAGAAAGTGTATTAGCTGCTTTAATGGCTTTATTAAATTAATGAATGTGTTTGGGTAATTGCTATGGCTATTTAGTGTTATTTATTTATTTTCTTTTTTCTAATGCTAGTATATATTGGTTGGGTATTTAATTTGGACATCCATAAATTAAAGACAAAATATGATAATAAATTTATAGCCATTAGATTTAAATTGATGATTAAGATTAAACTCTCCATTATATTAAGCAATAAATACATTCATATCATCATTTTAACTAATGCATTCATTCTCTCCCCATCTTTATTGCTTTTTTTTTTCATCTTTATTGCTTTTTTTTCTCTTTATTTTAAAAGCATGCATATCTTTTTTTTACTTTGCGACTATAAATTAAAAGGAAAGGAAAAAAAAAAACAAAACCAAACTAAGAAGCTAAAGTCACCATAACCTGATCTTTTTATTGTAAAACTTTTATTTTATTATCAACTTAAAATTAATCTTACAAAACCCTTAATTAATACAATATAATAAAACACATTAGCATAAAGTAGTTAATTATATTATTAATTATATTATTAATTACACATAGTGTTATGCTTTACACATATCTTTAATTTAATTAGAATACATAATAGTAACAATAATTAAATAATATATAATGGAAACAATAATTAAATTTTAAATTTATGAATTGATAAAAAATTAAAACTCATATATATAGTTAAAAAGAAAAGTTGAAACCTAGGTACCGACTAATACAAAAAGTAACAGTAATTAAATAATTTAAATAATATATAATTAAATGATATATAATTAACTACTTTATTTTAATAAAACACCAAAAAACTATTTTATTTTACTGTGTTTTGTTGTATTATATTAAATTTTTTAAAATTAATTTTAAGTTATGAATTAATAAGAGTTTTATAAATTAGATATAGGGCAAATGACCTAAATAAAATGAATAGAAGAAAAAATGATTGAATTGTCCTAAAAGAAGAACCATGATCGAATTGTCCTTTTTTTTTCTATATAATACGTTGCAGGGTGTGGGGTATTACAATTTACACATAATACCCTGCACCCTGCCATGGAATACTTGTAAATCAGGCCACACATAATACGTTGCAGGGTGCAATGTATTATGTGACAATTTGCTAATACATTGCAGGGTCCCACGTATTATTTATTAATTTCTAAAA
>JASCZI010092066.1:0-15245 GCA_036250425.1 Stylosanthes scabra
AAGTGTATGAAATGAGGCTTCAAACCATCTATTTATAAACATCCCAAGCAATTTAGCCGTTATGAATAGTAATTCACTGTTCACTAGCCGTGGGAACAGTAATTTACTGTTCACTAGCCGTAGGAACAGTATTTTACTGTTCACTAGCCATGGGAATAGTAATTTACTATTTACTGGCCGTAAAAATGTATTTTTACATTTTACTAGCCGTAGAAACATATTTTTACTGTTCACAAAAGACATATATATATCAATCTGAAGCTCCGGATGTTAGCTTTCTAACGCAACAAGAACTGTATCGTTTGGAGTTCTGTAGGTCAAGTTATTATCACTTTAGTGCACAAAGGTCAAGATTGACAGCATGCACCAAGCTTTAAAACAGCTAACAAGTTATAAAACTTTTACGGCGATAGTTTTCGTAAAACCTTTTCTTTAAAAACATTTTCTTGTGTGTGTGTGAGAGAGATAATAAACTTTGTTGTTGACAAGAAGTTTACCTAAATCCTAAGATACTAAACCATCTTCAAAGCTTGCAGACTCGTCTTCTTGTCTTGTTGCTTGCTTCCAACGCTTATCCTCAACTTCAATGTTTGTCATTCATCAAAACCTAATCAAATGAACTTATGCATATTGTAACATGGTTAACAGTTAGCTGCAATTTCTGTCATAGCTCCTTCCAAAACATTTTATACATACTGATTAATAGTAGTAAGCTAATGCTTGCCAGATAATTCAATCAGAGTCATCAATCAAACATGTATCCATGTGTCACAGATTTATTCAAATTCAATGCGAAATTTGCATCAAAAACACAAATTCAAATAAAGTATTCAATCATAATTAAACTTTCAATTATCAAATACAATTTATATCAATGCAAACTATTATGTCTTATGTGGAATTTCAATACTAAAGTAGCAATATTAAATATTATGCTAATAGTCATTCTGATCATTAAGCAATAAGTAATCAAATAATTTATTTCAAAATAATTTTAATAATCATAAATATTATAAGGCACTAAAATATAACCACAGATACAAAGTTTACTCACAAACTCAATTTTAAGCGAGAGATTCTACTCCACAAGTTCCGATAGACAAGGAGAGTGGTTCCTTTGAGAATCTAATTATACAAACATAACAAATAATAATTTTAATGAGTTACTATAAACATTAATTAACATAATGAAAATCAATTGTACCAATGAAGACCCCAAATTCAACCTTGTCCTAACCCTAAATTCGAATTTTGCAATATCCACTACTATAATCATGATGAAAATTGAAGATAAGAGTGATTACTAAGTTAAAAAGTCACCTTGATGCCCTAATAATTGGTTAGACTTGATTAAAGTTGACATTCCTCTTTTTCAAGCTTATGTTGCCTCCATTAGGTTTTGAGAACAAGAGACAACATAAAAGAGTATAAGAGGAAGGTTGTGATGTTGAAAAGGTAAAAGAAAAGTAGTGAAATAAGCTAAGTTAGATGGTGTAATGTGATTGTTGAAGTGAAATTTAATTTGATGAAAAAGAATGGTGAAGTGAGGAATGAGAGAGAATAACAGAGAATAAGGAGAAAGAGAGAGAAATTATTGTTGTGTGTTTTCAGTGAAACAAAAGGAAGGGAGTGTATTATTATTATTATTATTATTATTATTATTATTATTATTATTATTATTATTATTATTATGGGCCCTACTATATAGTAAAGAATATGAAAATATGAAAAGTAGTATACGTAGAATAACCTAAAGAAAAATAAATGTCAATATATCATATAAAGTAATTTAAAGAAGAATAAATATCATTAAAATGTGAATTAAAATGAAGTAGAATCTTAAGTTGAAGCTAAGATCAAGTTATAATACAAAGAAATAAGCCAATATATGCCACATTGGAGAAAAGTATGATGTGACAAAATAGAAGAAACTTGAGTATTTTATAATGATTCTTAAGCTACCTTGTTCTCTCCTTTAATATATTATAAATAAAAGTTATGGCTACTGTAACTGGAAATGGAGATAGAAAATGAACAATGAAGAACAAAAGAGAAAAAAGAGAGAGATTGAGAACTCTCCAAACACTCTCTAAAACTAGCTAAAATCCTAATGGGTGAATATAATCCTTGTGTTTCAGCTATCCCTTCTTCATATAACTCCAATTGCGCCTTAAAAAAGACGAAGCCTTGGGCCTTTGAGTTGAAATTTCTATTTTGCCCTTAATTTTTGTGTGCTGTCAGTGTCACGTGCGGCCGCACAGGTTTCCATACCGCCGCGTGTCACCCATGCGGCAGCACGGGTTTCCATGCCGCCACATGTCGAGGTCAGAGGCGAATTCTCGACTTTCCAGGGATTCCATGCAGGCGCGCGGGTTTTCATGCCGTCGTACGCCTTTCATGCTGGTGCACGAGGGTTCCATGCTGGGCACATGGGTTCATGCTGGTGCATAGGTACTACATGCGGGTGCACAGGGTGTCTCAAATACTTTCTTTGGCTTCTCTTCATGAATTTTCCACCCCCAAATCTCTTTTTAGCCATTCTCACTCTATTTCCAATAAGGACTGAAACACTTGAACAAACTAATCAAGGCATCGAATGGAATGTGAGTCAAATAAATTCATGGCAATTTATGACTAAAATTACATATATTTAACAATCAAGGCATAATTGAGTAAGAATTCACAAATGCACTAATTCAGAATCAATTAAGTGAGTTTGGTTTGATAAATTACTCAAATATATCACATAAAAAACCATCAAAAATGAATTTATCAACGACAAAGTCGCTACTTATTAAGTTGTATCACCCCATGACCATTGCTTCTTTTTCATGGTTATCACCGCCAACAACACCACAAATTTTCAAATAAGTATAGAAAATTAAATTTTTAATTTGTGGTTTAACAAAATTAATGTGTTGTATTTCAATAAAAAAATTTTCTATAATGTATATTGATGGTTATCATGTAGAGGGAAACAACGATGGCAGAAAAGATGTAATTCGAGAGACAATTTTGTCCTTATAAAAATTTTGTAATTTGAAAGACGATTTTAAAACAGAAATATTATGTTATAAACAATTTTGATAAAAAAAAAAATCTTATGGACGATTTTAATTTTTGGTCTAAATCATGTGTGCCACGATAGTACTTTACCCTCTTGAATAGGCTTTAAATTTGGAATTTTATAATTTTTTTTAACTAAAAAATTTCCATATTTACTAAAATACACGCGGGGAGAGAAAATTATAAAAATGCACTCTCATTACATATCTCGTCGTCAGGGACGACACAATGATATTAAATATATCTCGTCGTCAGTGACGACGAGATATGTTAAAAATGCTTTTTTATACCTGGCGACGAGATATAGTCAAAAAACTTCTATAAATAGGTTCCGTCCCCAGCCAGAGGAGGACTGTTCATAGGGAGAGGTACGAGGATGAGTCCGAGGAGCAGAGGCTCTTCGACCAGTTCGAGTCACTGGGCGACTCTCCAGTCCGACATTCACCGGCCGATCCACCGCTACCACCACAGCCTACCGACCAGCAGACGCAGCCAGACATTGTCCATGAGTCGGACGAAGCCACATGGAAGCAGCTAACCTCCGCCCGGCTCGATGACGTATGGGATGTGACGAGGACCAGTGCCTCAGCTGTGCACGACATCGCGCAGGGGTTCAAGCAGCGTGCAGACCATGCATGTGGTTCGGATGGAGTGGGTTCGTCGGATCCGTCGGCCAGGTTCCATCAGATGCCACCCCATCCGAGCATGCAATTCCACACTCCAGCTCGGTACCCGCATCCACAGCACTTCCCCTAGTTCCAGCAGTACTCGCCCCACACATATGACCAGTCTGACCCAAGCTACTCCTCCCAGCCTGCACCTCAGTCCCAACACTACTCACCCCCCAGCCTTAGCTCCACTACTCTCCACCTCCACAGCAATTCCATTACCCTCCCCCGTCCTTGATGCCTCACTATTTCTCGTCACAGCAGCACCTCATGCAGGATGATGCTCAGCCATAGCCACCTGCACAGCCTTAGCCTACTGTCCAGCCTCAGTGTCCAGATCGTCTACATAGACAGGTCTGACCCCCGACTTGTAGTACAGATGTACACTTACAGCAGCAGCATAGGCATAGATGATTTTGTATTTTAGTGGCTTTATCTTACATATACTGTATTATGACGTTCATATTATATTATATTTTGTTGTATCTTGTTACTATTTGTTTTCGTTAAAAAAAAAAAGCTGTTTTTTTAATATATCTCCTCGCCAGGGGCGACAGAGATATATATAAAAAAGCATTTTTAATATATCTCGTCGTCAGGGACGACAAGATATGTAATGGAAATGAATTTTTGTTATTTTCTGTAAGCGTGTGCATCTTTGTAAATATGGAAGTTTTTTTTATTTAAAAAAATAAAAAATCGGTTAAATTTGTATGTTGTTAGAACTTTTTTTTCCCCAAAACCTTTTTTTTTTACCATTTCCCTTCTCTCAATGCCGTATTTTGTCTCTCTGCAAACGAAAAAAGACATTAAGCTAATTGGATCATGGATATATATGATTGTGTAAATGTTTTTTATGAATCTGATTATTTATATTTGATTTTTTTCTAGATTCTTTATTATCTTTTTTTTTTTCTGGAAGTTGAAGATTAAAAAACTATAGAGGTTGATGAAGTCAGTGGGATGGAGAGAAGAGGAGGATAAATTTTTCTAAGAAAACGGGCAATATAGACTTTTCCAAATTTGATGTGTTTGTCTACTTATTTAATCAAATAAACACATGGACACAAATATTTTATGTAGCACTAATGCTATATTTGCCACTATACACGTCCATACATCTTATTAACAACACGAAAAATGTAAATATCAACATAGAAAAATTCACAAAAATACATGAATATAATATACGATGGCAAAGAAATAATTACCTATTGTACAGAAATAGTGTGCCTCAACACAAAAATCAAAATAGAAAAAGACAAAAGATGTATGAAGATGTATAGTGGTACATATAGATTAATTCTTTATGTAAATGTCTTACATGTTAGCGTCTAATGTCTATATCTTTGGTTTTTAAGGTTCTTATTTCTAAAGTGGGTGGCCCGGTAAGCAAGCTACCTTCATAGCTCTCGGATTTGACGGCGAACTTAAAAAGCCAATTACAGACGCTTTTATGCCCAATCATTCCGGATAACACTTGCATCCTCTATCTTATCGCGGCTGCTGGCACAGAGTTAGCCGATGCTTATTCCCCGGATACCGTCATTGTTTCTTCTTTAGGCGTAACCAACGGACGGTTCTCACCCTGTCCCCGACATTGTTCTCCGACGAGGGGGCCAGGGCAAAAAAAATGTTAGCTCCATGTATCTCAAATTAAGTTTTGATGATTAACAAATACAAATATTATTTAAAAATTTAATTGATCATATCCAAAATTTGCTCAAGTATTTTTTAAGAATTAGAGAAATTCTCTTTAAGTAATAAAAAACAAATAAGATATATGTGAGACATGAGAAAGGCAGTATAGCGAGTCTATTACCCAGTGTTTTGAAAACCGGACCGGACCAGCCAGTTCGACCGGAAAAATTGGAAATCGATCCCTTGTCCGGTCCAATTCATGATGAAAACCTGTTGGCAGAAGACCGATAAAAAATCGGTAAAATCGGCCAAAAACCGATAAAATTGGACCGGTTTTTGGACGATTTTTTGTAAAAAAATTAATAAGATTATATTTTAATAATTTTATAATAATTTTAAATTATTTTATTATATATTTAAGTAAATCGGTCCGAAACCCTTGAACCAATCACTTTACTAGTTCAATGGCCGGTTCGGTTCTCTTAACCTTGCTATTACCTCAGAAATTACAATCATGACGTCTACATCTCAAAATTAAAGAATCTCAGAAGGGAAAATCCATACAAAACAGAGATTTTGTTTACTCCAAACATCAAAGTGCATGCTCAATATTTAATATAAAATATTTAATATAAATAGGTATGAATTGTTGAATGACTGAGATTTAACAAGCTAGTTATAACTTATACATTGTAAACATTATTAAATAATATGAGGGAGATCGTTGAATCCTGTATGCAAGAAAATATGCAAAAGAAGATGTACAATCCGTAAAAACATTATCTATAACCCACCAGCTCCCACAACATAGGGGTTTGCTTTTCACTGAAACCTGACTGAAGTAACTTGGCTCGGATCGATTATAACCCCGTGAACTGTTCCTGTCCGGCGCGAATTTCTACCGTGTCTTGTTGATGATAATTGAACACCAGAAGGAACTGGAACTTTTTGTGAGTGACCAGATATACATAGAGCACCAGATTCGTCTTGCTCCCAGTATACTTCTACCATAACACCTGTAGGGTACTCTTCAGACTCTGTTCCTGGAATTCCAACAAATCTAGCTCCAATAGGAATCTGCATGATTATTGTATTAATCAGCATAAAATCACAAGATGTCATAACTCATAACTGCAATCACATTCACTAATTCCATGTAGAAGTGAGCTCTGAAATCAACTAGGTTTGTTCACCATGTAAATACTTGACAGGTGTAATAATAAAAATTTGATATTCATCTTGTGCTAATAATTAATGCAACTGCTATAATTTGAACAAAAAAGAAGAAGATTATGGCCCCTTCACAGGCTATTTGAGTTGTTCAAATAGCATTTTTGAATTTGAATAGAACTCGGCTTATTGAGAGGTATATACCACATTATATATAGAATAACTGAAAGCTAAAGATGGTCAGCACATACCTGTGCAGACTCCCCGGATGTTAAGGTCAGAGCCACTAGGCTCCCATCGGCTGCAGCGCTTTCTAGCTCTGCTTGCTTTGCAATATTCAGGAAAACTTCTTCAAGAGTTGTCAGACCAAGCTGTATGTCAGATATGCCAAATTCTTCTTCTCTATCTTGTAGCTCAGCGAAAAAATCCTGTTTGGGAAGCAACAGAAATATAAGACAAGATCTGCTTGTGTTGATCAGTATTCGATCAATAGTCAAGATTCAAAACCTCATCTTAGAAATGCATTTAAAAGAAACAAAGCTTACTGCCAGAAGCCCCTCCTTGTCATGAGGAATCACAAAAGTTATGAAGTTGTTGTTCTCTTCCTTTGGAACTACATCTAAATGCTGTCAAAATATTTTTAAGAGGTAAAAAGTTAATCCTTTGCTTGACATGGAAGAACTATAAACGCCCTCATTATTATTTAGAGTACTACTTTTGACACACTTTCAGCACAAAAGAATTATTTTACTGTAAAATACCTTTCGGTAATAGTGCATCAAAAAGTAAATTGATTAAATTCTGTTACTATCTTACATTCTTAAAGAATTGCTTCACAGCCTCATGATGTACCGAAGAAACATCATCCCTATTGTCTGTACCACTTTCAACATTGTTTCCATGGAAGCTAATATTAGCAATGAAACCAGTACCAAAGCGCGACTTCAATCTGATTGAGGTGCCAATGCAGCGAAGCCTTCCCTTTGCCATGATTCCAATTCGGTCACTGAGAATGTCAGCTTCTTCCATAGAGTGTGTCGTAAGGACAATGGCACGACCTTTTTTAGCATTTTCAATTATGTCCCATACGTGCCTCCTTGTTATTGGATCCATACCAGTAGTCTAAATTTTAAAATCAAAACACGAATCTTGTAATTAATCCAATTGAATAAATTCACAAAAAAGAAGTATCCAACTTTGCATACGTACCGGTTCATCCAAAATGACCAATTTAGGGTCACCAATAAGGGAAATTGCAACACTCAGACGACGTTTCATTCCTCCACTGTAACTTCCAACTCTCACTCTCGCTGAATCAGTAAGTCTCACCTCTGCCAGTGATTCTTGGGCAATCTATATTTTTCAAAAAGAACTCTCAAGTTGAATGGAGATAGAAAAACAATTTGTTTTTGAAACATTACAACAACAAAACAAACAAGTGTAAATTACACTAAACTCCCTCAAGGTAAGAAGGCATTACACATGACTACCTTATAATTTTGAAAATTGCACTAATCCCCTTTGAGATTCAAGCGATATTACAATCAACCAATGTTGACAAAATGACAATTAGTACTCTAGTGGCATGACACCAACTCTGGAGTGGTGTCTATGTAGCCATGACTAACTAAAGGGAATGATGTGTAATGCCACATAATCTCAATGAGGTCAGTGAATAAATTCTAATGGAGAAGCCACATATGCATGCACTTGTGTGTGATTATGAAAGAAAAATACAGGAGAATACATACTGAGTTGATGGAACTCGGGGTTAGGCCTTTGATAGTAGCAAAAAGTCGAAGATGCTCTTCGCCAGACAGTAAATCCCACAAGATATCAAACTGCAAATGAGAAAATTTCATAAAACACCAACCAGTTTGGTACACAGGAGAAAAGAGAGTGTCATTGCACAAGAAAGACATATTTAGGCATCTTTAAATATGAATTTAATTTAATTTTGATGTATCGTCGGCGTAAAGCAGTTTTACATGTACATTTAATCACATAACTCGACGTGTGAAAAAATAACTTATATTAACATTGATTGTGTGAATGGTCATTCAAAAGAACCGATGTGATTGGACAACCGCGTAAATTTACAATACCAATGCATCAAAATTACATTCTTTAAATATTTTTAAAATATGCCTCTCAAATCAATGGATGAAAAAATAATACATTGGAAATTGAGAGGGACAGAGAAACACCTGGGGACATACTCCTATAAGCTTTTGAATCTTTGACATGCCAGCAGAGCTACGGATGGAATGTCCATAAATCAATGCTGATATGAAAGATGCAATTGTTACTATACTCAATGGCTATGGTATTTGGAAATACAGTTTTACTAATGAATGGAGAAAGAGAGAGATAGAGTTTCACCATCTCCGTCAGTTGCTGGAGATATCCCTGTCAAACAATTAATAACCGTTGTTTTACCCGCTCCGTTAGGTCCTAAAAGACAAAATAGCTGATCCTTTTCAAAGTTCACCCATAAATCCTGAAAACAAGTTCAAGCAGCACATTGTTCGTCATCCAAAAATGAATCAGTTTCACAAAGAAGTAAATTATAAAGCAGTCCCAACTATATTGCCAAATTGAAACATGAAACACACAGCAAAACAGCCAAACTGGTAATTGGAAAATGTGATCCAGAATTCCAGAGAAAAATCTGGTTAAAAAGATTTCTGCATGCTTAGTTTCTACAATTATTTAAGAGATGGATACTGAGATATATTTCAAGTAAACAGGAAAAAGGACCAGAGAAGTGTTCTTTTCTTTAGATCACCCAACCTTCCAAGACCTGAACTTTTAGAAGAATTGTGTACCTTAACAGCATTGTAAGGTTTGGTTCTTTTACATTTACAGCAACAACCAATATTACAAGCACCAGGATATGTCTTTGCAAGGCCACGTATCTGAACAGCAACATTTGCATCAATGACACCTTCTGTTAGTTGTCTTTTTACAGTATTTTGTTCTTCAAGGACGTCTTGATCATCTGGTGTAACAGGCTCTTGATGAGGCACTGAAACTATGCAGCAACTACAAACCCCGCCCTCTGCCAAAGCAAGTTGAGGAACGAAGGAAGACAACTTCAGCCATAAGTAACCGCTAAGAAGAAATAATGAGCACAGCTTAAATCACAGAATAATCAATCACCTTTCACTTTTTGGCCTCCTCTTCCCATCCAGTAATACGGATTTAGAAAGTATAACACTGATTTCCTCACACCAGATGCATTGGGGATTATGTTGTCGAAGTAGATGGCCAGAACAAACCACAAAATGAATGTAGCTAAGAACCAATGATAAATGCCATTCTGTAAATGAAAGAAGAAATGATAAGTAATTGTTGCAACAAAAGTGAAGGGAATTTTCAAAACAAGTATAGAACCATAGTAGAATAGGTAGTCAAATCTTGATTTGATTTTGGGGATGTTGGTATAAATTAAAAATTATTGCATACAATTGTGATCACGCAGTTGTCATCGCTAGGACCGCATTGTCCCCGTTTACTCCATCTAATACCATGATATCCAGAAGTTGAGACCGCCTCAGAAAGAATTTGTACAGCTTGAGCAAAAGGATTGGGTGGAAAGAAGGACCAAATTGTTCGGAAAGTCTTCGAAATGCTATCTGTATAAGGAAATCCTGCTTGTACAACAAGCTGCAATTGGCAGAATTAAAAACAAGGAGTATGAGCAATCTTTCTTTATCTATATTCGGAAAACCTTGTCTACATAGTGTAAAAGGGAACCATACCTGAGTCACAAAGCCAATAATAAATAGGAAGAAGCCTACTGTTGTTGCTGAAGACGATTTACGAATGAAAGCAGATAGCATGAAAGCAAAGCCAGTCTAAAACAAAACAGAATTGCTATGTATGAGAAAACTATTCCCAATATACAAACAAATCCCAATGAACAAGCAAAAGCTATACATGGTAAATTGAGAGATATGAGAAGTATTCTTACCATATTGAGTTCAAATAGGAAGAACACAAAGAATACGACCAGAAAACTGTTTTTCAAGAAGAAACGAAACTGAAACATCATTCCAAAGAGAACTACGAGAAGGGATGACAAGAAAGTAATGACTGTCTCCCAGATGAGCCAGGACAACCAGTAAGCAGAGTCATAGAGCCCCATCATAGTCATTGCCTGTGTCAAGAAAATAAAGTAAATACAAGAATACCTACAAAATATTATTGAAAAATGTTGAAATTGTGGACTTCAAAACTTGTGCTATGTTAAATACCTGGCGAAGTTTAAGCTCTTTTTCTGTCACCAAAGAAGTCATCTGAAGAACAAAATTGAACATGGCAATCGCTAGGAAAAATGCTGGACCTATGGAAGCCACTGCAGAGAAAGCTGCCATGGCTGGGTGTGCAAATTCCCTCAAAAAGACATTCCAGCTGAAGTTCGAGTCTAAAGTTTTTAAAAGTTATAAATTAGATCATGGCTTTCGAAAGCGAAACATAAAGGGCAGTAAACAGAATGAATTTTATCATTCAAGGAAGATAATTTGCAACATTCAAATAATGAACAAATTTACACCTCCAATCAGGCTCCTAGCTATTTCTCGCTCTGCAGCAAGCTGAAGTGGGAGTTGAAATGCAAAAGTGGGGTCTTCGTATTTCCCTCTCTTTTGAACAGCTGTGGAGTTTGTCTGTAAACCATAGCTGATGATGCTATTACTTCTTTCCACAAAATGCAAAGCACCTGGACAGTGCATAGGATTATTCAGAAGCCACTCATCCACTGCAGCTTTATTGCTAAAGGATTTCACCTGCAAAATAAAAACAAAAATAAAATAAAATCATGGTGACACATTCCCTAATGATCTCTCCAATTGTCATGCAAGAGGTCAATATCATTGCAACAGTATGGTGGCTTCTTTGTAACTTCGATGTTACGGAATCAAGCCCTCTATTTTCAAGGATGGCTGTTTGGTTTCGGCTTTTATTTAGACTTATTCTTTCTCAGATATCCTATAACACTAAAAATTAAAACAAAAACTAGTCGTGCCTAAGGTTTCATACATGACCAATTCCCTGGTGTCTTTCGAAATCATACCGAAATGTAGGGTCCACCACTGTATGGCGTGTTTCGACACCATAGACAACACCACCTTCATACATATACCCTCCTTAGACCCAATCAGGTGGGAGCCTGGTGAACCAAGCTGTTCTATCTACCTCATTTTCTCTCTCCCTAGGCAATTCCTCACATGACCAACTCTTCCATGAAAATTTTAAGCCTTCCCTAACCAGTCCTTGATTAGTCAAACACCACTACACCAGTATATAATATGTTGTTATTTCCATTTATAGCTTCTTTTCTTCTCTCAAACAAACCTAATTTTATTTTTTGGTGAAATGATAGGTATCCTTATAATAAAGTGGCAATCCTATTCGACCATTTTAGATGGATAACTCTCACCTATCAAAGACTCAACGCAAGAACTCAAGTCTGCTGCAATCAAGCTTCTCTAAAGTGAGAAAATTGATCAAGTGAGATAGCAAGAGAATGTTAAAAATTATAAATTCAATCATAATTAACCTTTTATTTTATCACTTTACAATTCTCTTCATTTCCGAAGATCTTTTTTCCAATTAAGGAGAAAGAATATCCATCACTCTAATCAACAATGAATTGGTTATCAAACCAAAGCTAATCGATCACGCAAGGGAACGTTAAAAAACAAGAATTCATAATTGATGGTGGATAGGTAAGGTAAGGTACCTTAGCGGGAGGTATAGTCCTGCCAGGGTTATTGTTCATGATGGCTTGAACAATGGTCCGAATTCTCGGATTTTGATCACCACTCCAAACAAAATCATAGCAAGGGAGCTTGACGAAGAATTTGTCCTCGCATGGAGGGATGGAAGGGGAATGGCGAAGTGGAGGCTCAGGAAGGCTCTGGTAGTAAGTTGTGTTTGAGTACTGAGCTTTGATTGCCTTGTCAATGGCGAAGATGAGGAACATGAAGAAGAGTGGTGAGAGAACCTGAAGCAGCGTCGCCCTCTTGTTTCGCCATGAAAGCAGAAGGTTCTTCCGTAAGAGAGCGGTGAATTGCTGCAGAAGCAGTGAGAAACCGCTCACCACTTCCATTTTTGGTAGCTTCTGTTTTTTTTTTTCAGTTTGAAAATGTGAATGGAGAGTTTGTATTGGTATTTATAGGAGGAAGGGAGTGAAGTAAACGGAAGAGAGGGAGGTAGAAGAAGCAACAAGCAAAGTTCTTGTTTTTGTTATTGTCATTGTGTTTTTTACGAAGACTATTTTTTTTAAAAAAATTGGCTTTTATTTTTTTGTTTTTCCTTTGAGGCGGATGCTCATCCGACTCACACAGAAGGAACAAGGAAGGACGCTACTAATGAAATAGCTTTCCTTTTTCAGTGTTTTGATTTTTGAAAACACAGTCTGACCGGCCGGTTTAACAAGTCATAAACCGGTTCTGAATATCTCTTTTTAAATAAATGAAGTCAATGCATGAAAATATAATATATAATATATAATATAGAAATAAAAGATACAAAGAAACCCAAAAAAAAAAAAAAATTACTTATTCCCTTGTTATTTCTGATACTGCCATCAATACTGCTTTACTCCTTATAACTCTTCTATAAATTAGTGTTTTATTTTAAAAGATTCTTTCGTTTCTTCTTAATTAAGTATTCCAAAATTAAATAAGTTATTAATCTAAGTCAAACAACAATTTTAAATGCAACAATTTTATTTGTACATAAAATCGGCCACTAAAATCAGCGGCTGATTTTTTTTAATATTGGAAAATAATGTGTGTTTTATCTTAATATGAAAATGTTCCAGTGAATTACCACAATATGGGATTGTTTTTTTGTGTTAGGAAGAAATGCGTCATTGACGCATTGGTTGATGGAATGCATCATGTCAGGGTGTAATGCGTCCACAACGCATTGTAATACAATGCGTCCTTGACACATTGTTTGAGGGAATGAATTAAAAAGAAAATTCCAAGCTCTTGCTCTTGTTACTTGCCTTCGTCCTCAAGCTTGGGTTTCGCTTGCTCTCTGTGTTTTTTTCTCGCTTGTTCTCTGTATTGAAGGTAAGTGTGTTGTTCAAAAATTTATTTTTCGATTTTGCTCATTTAAATTAGAAGGGTGATGGAAGTTCATGTGAAGGTTTATTATAATGGTCAGATTGTATCTCATACTGCAGAGGGTATAATATTTATGTGTGATAATCCATGTTTTTTGGTTGTTCATCCTATGATATTATTTGAAGACCTTAAAAGTGTGATATGTCAAAATGTGGAGACTAATGTGATGAAAGTTGTGAAAAGTATGTTATATAGGCGTCCGGTTTTAGTATTCGGTGGATTTATACAGTTTCAAACAATGTCCATTGTGGATGATGTGAGTCTGCAACAAATGATTTCAATCTATTTAGAAAACATGGCACATGCATCTGTAATCGAGTTGTATGTAGAGTTTGAACAAGTACCGTATGTCGTTGGAGGGGTGGCAGAGGCTCAGCTGGACTTGGCATTTGACGGTTATTATAGCGACAGTGAAGAAGAATTCGAAGGCAACTATGAAATGGACGGTGCAAATGAAGAAGACGTACTGGAACATGATATGGATTCAGATGTGGGGGATGTTGCAAATGCTCTTGCTAATGAATTCCCTTTTCAAGAAGCATCCTTCATGCGTGTTTTGGACGAAGAGGCTATGAAGGAACCAGAGTTTGCTGAAGACATGAACCCAGGTATATGTTAAATAAGAATTATTATGCTTATAATCATTACTACGATGAACATTGTTATTACTATTATTGTCATTAGATTTTGTGCATGACAGTAGGTATGTTGTTGTGGTGACTATTAGGGTTTTTAGTGTGTTGTTAGTTTACGTGGTGTAATGAAAATTTTTTTTGAGGAGTAACTTTAATAAAGATGTGGCGGTTTTGAAATGACAGGTCCAACTTATGTTCCGGGTGGAGAGTTTGCCATTGGAATGGAATTTAATTCCAGAGAGTCCGTGATAAAGACAGTGAAGGAATACACCATTTTCAGAGGGGTAGATTACTAGGTAAGGGAGTCTGAGCCGACTACATTTTATGCACGATGTGTACAGCATGCGGCGAATTGTGCATGGCTGATAAGGGTGAGCTTAATCAAACGAAAGTTTTGCTGGGTGGTAAGAAGGTACAATGGTAGCCACACTTGCACCAGAGCAACGATTTCTCAGGATCACTCTAAGCTCGACTCCGATATGATAGCTGAGGCGATTAAGCCTCTGATTGAGTCGGACCCTTCCATCAAAATAAGATATGTAATTGCAGAGGTCCAAAAGCTTCCGGGAACATAATAGTGAATTGCTTTGATAGACGGAATCATGTGTTTGAAGTCCGAGAAATGCCAAACGGTGTTGAGTATGTAGTAGACTTGCGCAGACGGCGTTGTGACTGCGGTGAGTTCCAAGTGGACAGAATTCCATGCCGACATGTAATTGCCTGTTGTGCCAACCAGCGGCTTGATTGGCATAGCTATGTTCACGATGTGTATCGGATGGATCAGAGTCGTAAGGTCTACAGATCCAGGTTTAGGCCGTTCAATACAGTACATTACAAATAAATGTCGTACAAATTCAAACTACATTGTTCAACAACATGCTCTAGGATTAATTCTTCTTCAGGTGATCCTTTGCGATCTTATA